>VKHI01000065.1:52419-90992 GCA_015145745.1 Poterioochromonas sp. DS
GAAAACATCATTCTGTCTAACTTCCATCATATCCTCATATTTAGGAGTGATGGATCCTCGCTTTATCTCTGGAGTCGATAACAGAATGAGAGTGAGCGTTAAGAGTCATTTCTCTTTCTTTCAATTTCAAGTTATTTGAGGGAGGAGCAACTTCCTTTTGTCGAAGGAAAACAGCATTGTCCTTGAGGATAGGTCTCTTGTCGTTCAAAGTAACAGCACCCAGTGGCGCTTGGGGACTTTCCAGCTGCATATAAGGAGGAGTTGGAGGCAATGCTTTTCCATTCAAGTCTGGCTGAAAGGATCTCTGTCCCTTCGCAGAATCCACTGCACCATTTTCCATTGAGTCTATTCTTTTCACCTTCATACAAGAAAACCTATTTTCTTCCTCCAGCGAATAGGGAGAGAAGGTAGCCTTGGAGTCAGCTCTTCTGGCATTTGATTCAACCACAATTGGCGCTTGTGGAACATCGCTCTGCATAAGAGTTGGAGGCGCATTAGATCTTCCCAATTCACGTGATGCAACGTTCGGAATCATTACTCGAGTTGACTTTGATTCTTGATTTCTTCTTTCAAGGAAAACATCATTCTGTCTAACTTCCATCATATCCTCATATTTAGGAGTGATGGATCCTCGCTTTATCTCTGGAGTCGGAACATAATGAAAGTGAACGTCATGAGTCATTTCTCTTCCTTTTAAGCTATTCAAAGTAGCGTCAACTTCCCTCTGCCGAAGGGAAAGAGATTTGTCGTCTTCGGGTATATAAGGAGGAGTAAGAGTAAAGGCTTTTCCACTCAAGTCTGGCTGAAAGGATCTCTGAACCTTCGTGTAATCCCTCGCATTGTATTCGTCTAGCTCTATTTGTTTCGCCTTAATCCAAGAAAACCCATTTTCTTCCTCGAGTAAACAAGGAGAGGGAGTGGAAGAAAAGGAAGTATTGATATCCTTTGGGCTCGTTCCCTTGTCGCTCAAATCAACAGCAAGCGGTGTTTGTACCCTACCAACCTGAATATGAGTAGACGTTAAAGGCAATGTTCTACTCACTACAGGCTGCGAGGATCTTTGGCCTTCTGCATTATCCTTTAGAGCTGGTATTTGTTGAGTAATTGGCGTATTTGCTGGAAAAGATAAGTTGCGATCACTTGAGTCAAACTTTTCATTAACCTCCAAAGTTTCCTTTGGCATTGGACGGACAGTAGGGCGAAGAAAGTCAAAGCGGGGTGTTGTTTGATTGGATGAAGTAGCTTCATCTTCCTTTCCATGAATACTATTGAAATAGATTTGAGTAGCGTTGTCCAAAAACTTCGTCATCCTCGCTTTATTAATGCTTCTGAGATGAAACAAAAAGTCTAAATCAGATTTCTCTCTTCTCCATTTTCTTCCAAGTTGAGGTACGGTCGTAATGCCATGATTCGATAACTCCGCCATCAAAGATGATCGAATACCATGTTTGGATAGCAATGCGTTCAAACTTTCCATTCCTCTTCTTTCTTTAATTCGAAAAACAAATAGGAAATACTAAATGTTACCATTGTGGAGAGAAGGAGAATAAAGAGAGATATTTTCCCAATATCTACCGTAAAATACCTGTGTAAATTTCCAGAAAGAAGTTAGTGATATTACGATAATCTGAAAAAAGTTTACAAACCTTTTCAGTGTGTGATAACTATGATTACTTTTCATATTTTCATTAAAGAAAGAAACAATTTCTTTATTGATAAAATCAAATAATCTTTACATTAGCAAAAATATGGAATTCAATACGCGCTCGCTGATTGCTTCCTTTCAGGGTACCTCATGCCTCCAAGCATTTTTACTGATTTTTTGGATTGAGATTTGATGGGAAGGCTATCACTGATTTTTAACCTTTCTAACAGGTTCCAGACTTGTCTGACCAAACCAAGACCAATGTATCTCTCATGAAAAACCTGCATCTGCATCTCCCATAACTTCCAAATTAAAGAAAATAAATTACTTCATGTGAAAGCTTTTGTAGAAAATTTCAATATTGTCTTAGGCAGTTCGTTTAACCAGGTTGCATTGGTATTGTTTTCATGGTCGAAGAATCTTCAATGATATGTGGTATTATAGGTGTAGGATCTGTTATTCGATCATATTCTCTTCGCATCTTTTGCTTTTGTTTACTGCTTGCACAAAAATGAGTGATAAAACAATCTGCTATAGGCCAATGAGTGAAACACCAAGGTTCTATGGCATCAGTAGGATATTGAGATTTAGGATTTTTCTTACTCGTCCAAGGAAGAAACTTGAGAGATGGGAAGGACAAGATCATGATAGAAGATGCATACTGAAGGTATACTTCATATAATTGAGCTTGTTCCCAAGGCCACTATAGTTAGAGAGGGGAGTCGGTCAAAGAGGATGAGTTTGTAGTATTGAGGATCACTTACACGTTTCTTCCAATTCATTGGATATTTTGTTGAATTTAATGGTTTAAGAGAAGAATTCCACCATGATTCTAAGATTTCTGTCGCTCTTTGAGATCGTTTCCAGAGAATGACTCCAGAGTTTAGACAAATAGGGTATCCTAATCTTATCGCTTGTTTACACGCATAGCCTGGACCATCTTGATTAAAGGCAACAGGTTTCTCATCCCAATTCCATGATAGTTGCTCAGTAATGAAGCTTAGAACAATACTCATAGAATAGTTTGTGGTGATGAGTGCGTCGCTATCTAGATAGAGAATATATTGAATATTTCTGGGAAGCACTTTATCGGCTATCATCATTGCTTTCACCTTACACCAAGGCATTCCAAGGGTTATTCTTCCATTCTTACATTCAGTTGTAGATTGCTGAGTAAAATAGTAGTAAGAATGCTTCCATTTTTCTGAGTGGTATCGATTCCAACGAGCACTGATGTTCCAATAGTTAGATAATACTCTGGAATCAAATTGGAGGATCGCAATATCCTCTGCTGCTATAAGAATCGATTTCGTAGAATAAGCTCTCAATGCATCTTCACCCGATAAAGAACTACCTACTACGAACAAGAAGAGAAGCAAATAAATACTCAAACAACTCAAGCACATCAAAGTCAAAGCAATAATAATACCCAGTAATATTCCGGCCGTTCATTTCGTTTTAGAAAGTGAGAAGAATGTTCTCCAGATTTAATGATCTAATGCACGACTCCTCCTAACAGATCTTAAGATATCTTCGTATCATGTGATCAGATTGAAGTTATAGAGTCTTATCACAAATTATTTTCTTTTCAGAAACGAGAAATGATCTGTAATTTGTTGATTGTTTTTGCTTTCCTTGCTTTTGCTTTTGCAGACAAGGTCAAGGAAACTGAAAAAATGAATTGGAAAAGTGTTGCGGTTGATGCTTCGGGTAAATATCATGTTGCTGTTGCCTCTTACAACAATGAGCTAAAGAACGGATACCCATTCTACTTGTCCAACGACTATGGGGATCACTGGTTTCCATCTAACTCACCTCAACTTGACTGGAGAAACGTTTATTCTGACTCCACTGGGCAGTCTTTGATCGGATATGCTGAGTACGACCCGGTAGCTTCTTCTTCTGTTCCACCGTTATACATTACCACGAATCGTGGAGGATCATGGCAGACTGGTGCCTCGACAGTGGACTTTCCTGTCACGAACGAGATAGCCGGAAATAGCAACAGCACTTTGTGGACTTCAGTGAACTCACATCTTTACAGCTCTAATGATCTCGGCAGTACATGGACAGTTTCAACTAACATTCCGAGCACTTCTTCTGCTGCAGTCATTGGTTCTTCTGTGGCAGTTGATTCTACTGGTCAATACATTTACATTATCTGTGATGGAGGTTTATGTATCTCTCAGGATGGTGGTAAAACATTTCAAGCGAATTACAACTATTTTGTCAAAACTGTAGCCACTGACCCAACAGGACAATATGTCGCGATCTTAACTGACAAGTATTTAAACTTCTCTAATGACTTTGGTACAACTTGGAAAAATGTGAAAGATTACACAGTTCCTGGAGTTACTGCAGTCCCAAAGGATTTTTTGAAAGTAATAGCTGACCATAATCATGTATTTACAGTTGAATCTTCACTTGAAACAGTTATTTCTTATTCCTTGGTGCGTTATGACGTCGCTACTTACACTCAACGAACTCTTTTTGAGTTTTTCAATGATGTAAATGATATTGCTATTAGCTCTTCTGGTAAATCTATGGTTATGTCGACAGTAGAGGAAGGAGCTCTCTTTAGTACTAGTGACTCTGGTGCTACTTGGTGGATGCACGAACCACAAGCAAAAATTTCTCGTCTCATGAAAGTTTAAGAATTCCCTCTCCATCCTCATCACTTTGAAACGAGTGAAAAAGGGCAAATATTTTGATTTTGAAGAATGTAGTTTAAATAATGTGATTTTCTTCCGAATCAATAAGAGAAATCGTTCATTATTGTCTAAGTCAGTAAGCAGTAAGTAAGTCGTTATCTAGTCAGTAAGTAAGTAACTAAGTAAATAAATAGAAGTCATAGTTTTCTAAATCATTGCGAGATTGTTCTCTAACATCCTTTTTACGGATGATAATTTGATCTTTGAATTTACGTTATTGAATGTTGTCGACCACATATAAAAATTATTGTCACTTATCGCTCATTGGGAAAGGAAACAGAAAAAGTAAGTAAAATTGCGAGGATTGTCAACGATCACTCATTCTTCATTAATTAGAGAATACTCTGGAATCAAATTAAATGATCGTGATATCCTCTGCTGCTACAAGAGTGGATTGAACAGAATAAACTCTCAATGCGTCTTTACTCGATGAAGAACTGCCTGCTATGCTTTGACTTCTTTGGAGTATTATCATCGTTTTTATTACTCTTTTCAAAATCGGTTTCGGATTTGGTGAAAAAACGATATCTTTTCAAAAATACAGTGAACATCTAAAAAACCGAGAAATGATCTGTAATTTGTTGATTGTTTTTGCTTTCCTTGCTTTTGCTTTTGCAGATAAGGTCAAGGAAACTGAAAAATTAAATTGGAAAAGTGTTTCGATTGATGATTCGGGTAAATATCATGTTGCTGTTGCGGCTTACAATAATGAATCGAAGAAAGGATACCCATTTTACTTGTCTAACGACTATGGAGAGAGCTGGTTTCAGTCTACCTCTCCTCAACTTGACTGGAGAAACGTTTACTCTGATTCCACTGGTCAGACTTTGATCGGATATGCGGAACACAACTCATTAGCTTCTTCTTCTGTCCCACCATTATACATTTCGAAGAATCGTGGAGGATCATGGAAGAGTGGTGCTTCAACTGTGGACTTTCCTGTCACGAACGACATAGCAGGAAATAACAACGGTACACTATGGGTTTCAGTGAACTCACATCTTTACAGCTCTTCTGACTTCGGCAGTACATGGACAATTTCTACAAATATTCCAGTTAAAGATGCTTCTTCTTCAGCTGCAGTCATTGGTTCTTCTGTGGCAGTTGATTTTACTGGTCAATACATTTACATTATCTGTGATGGAGGTTTATGTATCTCTCAGGATGGTGGTAAAACATTTCAAGCAGACTACAAAAATATTATTAAGTTTGTAACTACTGATTCAACAGGACAATATGTCGCGGTTCTAACTGATAAATCGTTGAGATATTCAACTTACTACGCTTCTAATTGGAAAGATATTAAAACTTATACAAACTTTAAAGTTACTGCTGTACCAAAAAATTTCTTAAAAATGATTTCTCCACATAAGTATATAATTACCGTTGAAGCTACACCTGGGACTGTTACGACTTATCGTGTGATGCAATATGATATTGGCAATATTTATCCAACTGAAATTACACTTTTTACATTTTATGATGATGTAAATGATATTGCTGTGAGCTCTTCTGGTAAATCTATGGTTTTATCTACCGTAGATGCTGGGGTTTTATACAGTACTAAGGACTCTGGTGCTTCTTGGTTGGTGCACGAGCCGCTGGCACAGATTTCTCGTCGCGTGAAGGCTTAAGTCTGACCTCTTTTTTTTCATTACCACCACTTTTTCGATAAACATTTCGTGAGTAAAAAGCGATAAACATTTGATCTTTAGGAATTTAGTTTGAATAATATTTAGTTTCAATACATTGAGTTTTCTTCTGAAATAATTTCATAGTTTTTTAAGTACAGTAAGTAAGACAGTAAGTAAGTATTAGAAGTAATAAACAATCTTTGTGAGTTCGTTCATAGACATCGAAATAAGATTATTGCATTTTCATCAATCTTTTCAAATCGAAGCGCGACAGCAAAAAACAAGGAAACGCAACATTTAAAAAAAAAAACAAATAAAAGGAAAAAATCTCGAGTATTGCAAAAATTGATATTCTGATCTTCAACAAGCGCAACGAAGCGAAGGACTCGTAGTAGTTGTTTGGAATTTAACGGAATCTCGCCCTTTGCTGGGTCTCTCTAACACAGACAAGAGTAGTAGTCTATTAATCAGTTGGGGGAAGTTTCACTTATTAGAAAAAAAAGATTTGATTTTAGAATTAATAAAATCTATTGAATCATTTCAAAAGGTTATTTATTGTCTTCACACGTGTCAAGGCAAAACACACACACTCAATGAAAAAATGGGTGGAGTGATTACAAGTTGTTCTGGAAGTGTTGATGGGATTATTGTTGATAATAATAGTCCAATGATTATATCAAGAACATTACAAAGAACGAATACAACTGCATCAGAAATGAGTTTACCATCTCATAAAACAATTTATGGTGAAAAAGGTGAAGAATTCTTTAAACCATCGATGAAGAAGAAACGATCATCATTACAACGAAGGAAGATTATTGAGACCTATTCCTCCTTAATTGAGAAAAATTTTCAAAGATCAAATCAATTTGATAAAAAGATTCCATCTTTTATTGAATTTTTATGGAGTGATTGGATTAATAAACTTGATAAAAGTATTATTACGACATCTCGAAGTAGTATTATATCACCGCGTGATGCACTGTCTGACCTCTCCACTGCTGCTGCTTCCACTGTCACTGCCAATGCCTCTGATCACCCCAATAAAATGCCTTCCTTGACAATCAATACCTCACCACTCCGACATGAGTTAGATCAACTGGTTATTAACATGTGTCAAAGAAAGTCCATAGCTGATGAATTATATCATACCATGTTCTCTGATTATGATTTAGATTTAAAGGATGATGGTCATAATAAAGTTGTTTTCTTAAATCAATTAAAAACACGTGAATCCTTTATCCAACGAGAAAATAAAGGGAAAATTGGTAGTAATGGTGATGATAAACCATTAATATCAAATCCTTATTTATCTTTAGATGTATTACAATCATGGTTTTTACTTGCATTTTGGGCGATATTTCTTGAATTAGAAGCAAAGAAACCTCCTCCTAAAGTACCTCCTTCGACTCCAAAGTCTAGTAGAATTGCTGCTTTACTCTTTCCTCGTCGATCTGCCGAGAAGATTGTTCCAATCATGGAGAATAACAATACTATTAATACTGATCAGGATAAAGAAGAAACACCTGTTGTTCCCTTTGAACCAATGATTGATGCTAGTACTAAATCGAAAAGTCCTAAAAGAAAGTGGACTATTACGTCTTTTACTTCATCGAAGAAATATTTTGCAGCTTCCCCTAAACAACATCAACGTGATCATAGTATTACGAATGATTCCAATACAATTAGTAGAAGAGAATTAAATTTCCATGAAAATCAATTAAAACAAAATCTTATTAAATATTCTGATATTATTGGTGTTACCCTACAAAACACACAAACTAATATGACAACACCTAATACAACACCTGTGCGTAATGCGCATAAAACCAATCATAAAGGTAATAATAAGAAGGAGGATAACAATAATAGCAGCCCTTCTTCTTTAAATGAATTAATTCAATCAGGTAAATGGTTTCAATTAAAGAATATATTATTTACACCATTAGATAATATGAATCTTGCTATTAGTATCTTCTCTGTTGATAGAAATGGTACTTTCTTCCCATTCATTTATTTAAATAAAGCATGGGAACAACTAACAGGATATCAACGTGAGGATCTATTAGGTGAAGATATGACCATATTAATGGGGAATCATACAGAAGAATCACAATCAAGTCGACTAGGTGGATGTATGAAACATGGATTACAATTGAAATTAGGTATGAATATATTAAAATCCAATCAAAAGACCTATTTATATTGTTTATTATATATGATACCAATCTATGACATTCATAACAATTATAAATATATTGTAATGAAATTATATCATGTCAATGAAAATCAACAAGCAAGTATTACTGATTTAAAATATTCTGATGAGGTATTATCCATTCTTAGTCTTTCATTACGAGCCTTTTAATAAATTTAAATACAATTCTATATAAAGGATCTATAAAATTTGTAAAACTCATAAATTTTATTAATTGTTTGTCATGTAGTAAATCATTGACATCAACTTTACACACTTGCTCTTTGCTCTTAATAGCGTTCATTGCATTCTCTCTGTTCACTGTCAGGATTAGAGAAGAGCAGAAAAAGGCAGTTATCTATTTTTATTGACTTTTATACAAAATATATAGTTATAGAAGTTTTATATATTATTATCATATATTATTAAAATTTAGAGTTTATGCTTGGATCAGTTCGCCAAGTCCATTATTTTCTCATTTCCTGTTCTTTTTTATTTAATGTTCGTCAGAGTTCTGTTAAAAGTATATTCTATGCAGTTACTCTCTCACTCACTCTTTGGCGATTCATTGAAAACATTACAAATCACACGCATTGTCTGTTTTCATTTTAAGCTTTCATTCCTCCTATCTCCCGCACAGACACTTTCTCAACTTCTCCCTCTCCCTCTTTCTTCTTTTCTCTCTCATAATTGAATATTTGCTGCAGGTTCGTTGATGAAATATCTGTATGCTGTTTCTTTTATTTTATAGTTATAGTTTATTCCTTCTCCTTCCCTTCTTTTTTGCTTTTATTCATTTTTTTTTTCTCTCATACCCACGCATTCTCTCGCTCCCCCCTCTCTCTCTCCTGTCTTTGATTCGTTCGTTCATAAACAATGAACATTTTCTTTTCAGTAACCCCCTATTTGTCTCTCATCTCATAATGTATATAAACATAACATAGTTTCTGCCCTTTGAAGTTAGCATGTCAGTAGTATAATTATATATAATATTTGGGTTTGTTTGGTTCGTCTCTTTGGTTGATTCTTTTTATTATGATTATACATTCTGTACGTTCTCTTGTGTTGATTTCTGGTTGTTGTCTTGTGCGAATGAAACAAATTCGATCTTTGAAATTCTTTTAGCTCTCCCAATTCCCTTGCTGTTTTGCAGTCCCTATCAGTTCCTCATTACATCAATTCAGCTTAGTTAGATATTGGAACTCTAATAAATATTAGACTAAACAAATAATCTATGATGGAAAGAGAGCTGTATAATAAATAGAAGGGAATTCTTTTACTTCTTTGTTGTGTGTATTGTTTTGTTTGTTCCTTTTTTTTCTTCGATATATCTTAAGTAGAGTAAAATCAAGTCAAAACTCTTTATGTAAAAATTGCTTTATATTCAGTATTTTTGATTGATTCATTGAGTTCTTTGTGTTTACTTTTGTATTTATTTTCCTTCTACTTGTGTTTATTCTCATTCTCATTCTCCAGTGTATACATATTTCTCCTTTCTCCCCTCAATTTCTTCAATGATGGTTATTCTGTATATCTCATCGTATCCAACATAATGGATCGTAAAATAGTGAAGATAGTAAATATATATATTGGGAAGAAGTACTCATGTGCCTTTCTCGACATCTGGTGGATAGCAAAGTGTCAACGCAAAAAAGGGTTTTATTATGTGTTATACGCTTATGCTGTAGGGGTTTTGTTTCTTTTGTCGTCTTTGTTGTGTACTTTGTGCTCCTAATCTTTATTTTATCTCTTTTCTCTTTCGTTCTTTTTGTTTTTCTAATCATGCTATGTAGTCTTTAATTGTAAAATAAGTGCATCAAATGCTTGCTATTATTTGAACGATTTGGTCGACTTCGACTCTAATGAACTTGCATAACTTGCTAAACTCATATCATCTTCAGCTAACTGAGCACTGATCATTTCTCTTTCTCTTCGTTGAGCTTCTAATACTGCTGCCATTAATGATTTCTTTTGAAGTCGTTTCATATGCCATTTCATACATATATTAAAAATCTTCTTTGATGCTTCTGTCTTCTTCAAAGCTTCACGAGACTTCTGCAATCTTTTCTCCAACGTCTTATCTACCTCTATCACCTAAATTCAGAGAAGTTAGAGAAGTTAAGAGAAAAAAGATCTATAATTATTCTTACCTCTTTCACTAATATTTGACGAGGAGGTGGTTCGAGAATATGTAATGCACTTCTCATCTCCGAACCAAGCTGAGTGAAAGAAATGTTAGGGATTCAAATCAATAGATGAAAAGATGGAGAACTTACTGTGTTAAAGGAAGGGTTTGAATGAAGTTGAGCAAGGACATCTCGTTCTAAGAATCTTAATTTCCTTGCGAGAGCGAGATACATCTAAATCATAGAAGAATAACATATAAAACTGAAAAAAAATGAAAAAAAAAACTTTTTCTTACATCAATATACAATGATTCAGCATCAACGGACATGGGATCATTTCTAATCGCTTCCACATGTTCATTCGCTTCAATCTCTGCAACAACTAATGATTCTTGCTCTGGTGACATTAAGTTACCATACGCATCAATTACTACTACAGTCGAGTTCTCTGCTAAAGCATCCTGTAACCACTGTCCGCCAACCTCAGTAATTCCACAATTTGAAATTCGCAATATACGTAGTGTCTGAGTTCTTCGCAAGGCGATCGAAATTTCCTTAATTCCTTCATCTCCAATAGGATTCGTAGAAAGATTAAGCTCTCTAAATCCAGTCCCTGGAGCATAGGAAACACCATGTGAGATCAAAGCACTCTTTAAACTTCGACAGGAATAATACTTGCACACATTACCAGCAATATCAAGATCTCTAAACTCTGCCATATCATGTACTGCATTTGCTATCAGATCAATTTCTTTATCTCGAAGGTGATTTCTTGCAATTTTCAAAACTTTCAGGTGTATCGTTTGAGAGAGGATTCGTGCAAAGTGTAATATCCCTTCTGATGTTTGATTCCCATGAGCATCAAGTCCACCCATATTATCCGAAACATCTAAATAAGTAAGTGATGAATGAACACCTAAACAATGTGTCAACGCATGGAAACCTTGACTTGTTAATAATGAATTACGTATTTGAAAAGCTTGTCGTTTACACATATAATTTTTACAAAAATAAATAAATCCATCTAATTCCCGACCAGAATGTCCAGATATATTATTATCTGATAAATCAATACGACTTACCTTCGTAGCTACCAATGCATTCGCTAATTCTTTTTCATAATTTTTAATATGTTCATTCGTTGGATGTGGATGATAATGAAATAAATAATTCCCAGCTAAATCTAATGCAATTAAACCAGTATTTTTCGATAAATAATATTTTAATTTTTTCATAAAATTTTCAATGATATCACGTTGAAAGAATTCGTCGGATATTATATTATATGATAGATCAACTTGTTTTAATAAATGATCTTCTGCTAAATCTTTCAAGATATCTAAGATACCATTTACACCTAATTTACGTTTAGATAAATCAAGATATTCAGTTTCTTCAATATCTTCATACATATTTTCTCTCTCTCTCTCTCTTTTCTTTTCAGATATTTGTGATCTTTTCAATTGACTCCAATTGTTTGAAACTGAAAAATTGAAAATATTTCTCAATTTTACGTTATATATTACCATGATGTTACACGACAAAAAAAAAAAAATGGGTTGGTTGGAAGTACATGTACGAAAATGAAAACAAACTGGTAGAAATCTTGAAACAAATCAAGTAAACGATCAATATCAAATACAAACGAAAACAAAAACAAAAAAAGAGAGAAAACAAAAAGAAAACATCAAATGATTAAGAGCGCAAGCAAGATTTCTCAAACACAGAATTAGCAGAAGGACGAAGTGTTGGATCAGCTGCTAACATAGATTTAATCATCGAAACAAAATCTTGAGAATATTTCGTCTCAAATTCTTTATCTACAATACCAGAGCGTAATTCATGCCAGGCTTTCATTTCATCTTCATCACGATTATTTTGAAGAAATTTACCTAAACATAACTCATAGATTGATGCACCCAAGGAAAAGATATCGCATTTCGTCAAATCTAATGACTTCGCAGTGGATGATGCAATTCCGTCTTGCCAATCATCAACAATTAATTCTTTTGGACAATATCTTGTCTCACCCTCGATAATGATACTATCATCATCGATATGACGACAATGTCCAAAGTCTCCTAACTTAAGGTTAAATTTTGATTCGATTATCGCTCCCTCAACCTTCTGTCGAACATTCGTATAACGTGTATTATCATCATCCTCCTTCTGTTGTTGCAGACTGAAACTATCATACATCGATGAGAAACCAAGTTGCAATGGCTTGGCTTTCAGGATATTGGAGAACAGAGACTCGCCAACAGAAATATTGCTATTTGTAGAAGCTCGAGACATCTGAGAACCATCACGACTGAGCTGGCTTCCCTCCCCTGTATAGGATGCTTTGAATGCAAAAGGGTTATGATGACTCTTTTCATAATTCATCTGCAAGAAAATATTCGCTGGACGAATATCAAGGTGAACGAAACCTATAGTAAAAGAAAAAGATTTAAGACAATTCCTTTCAATGAAAAATTAACTCTGACTTACCTCTGCTGTGAAGGAAAGAGAGGGTTTGACTCATCTCCTTGAGAATCTTCCAGGCTAATTCTTCACGAATACAAATATCAGGAATATTCAATGGGAAATGAGAATTAATACTAGGGCCATTATTTATCATTCCGTTTATACCAGAGTTTTGTTGTTCAGACTCTGCTTGACTGCCAAATTGACTTCCAACAGCTGAAGGTTGATAAGAATCAGCACTAACAAGAGCAGGAGAAGAAAGAAAAACCTTTTCAACTTCACTTATATCCTTGCATGAGAAACATGCTCTCATAATTGAAGTCTTTGATGGTATTGCGGAGATTAAATCCTCTAATGATCCTAAATGACATAACTCTGTTTGTATATATAAACGATCTTCATAAATCCAATTCGAATAATATTGAATGATATTAGGACAATGAATTGTATTCAGGTATGATAAAAGATGAACTTCTTTCAGGATTAATTGTCTTTGTTTCATTGATCGTATTGGTTCTTTAATCTTCTTAATTGCATAAAGCATACCGTCAGTGCGATGACGCACACAATGGACGACGGAGAATGTTCCTTCGCCTAACATTAGAATTTCTTCAAAATCAGTGTAATAACGTGGTCTTTCCTTATATGGACTAATCCATAGCATCGATGGCTGCTTTGATTTTCCTGCTGCCGCTCGCCCACCTCGTTGGACTTTACCCTTTGCTTGAGAGGAAGAAGGAGGAAGGGAGAGATAATTCTGAAAATAATGTTCTGCCGAGCCTACTCGATTTGTAATGAATGGGTTTAATACAACAGGAGGGAGTTCGTACTGCTTCTCAGCTGGCTCAGTGGGTGTCGAGATAGCTGGCAGGTGATGATTATCTGACTTATTCTTATTACCACTTCCTTTGGTCAAAGATCGTGTCATCATTCGATTTGGACAGGCATTTTGATCAATATTTTGGTTCATTGGTTGATTTAATTGATTGAAAATCGAGGAAATACTTCTCTTTCCTTTATTCATATCCTTCATACTTCCTCGATTCGTTGGTAAACTAGGTGTTCTGAACAAACAATTACTATTCTCGGAGTCTTTTCTTTCTAAATTAAATGAATCATTACCAAGAACTGATGTTGATCGAAATAAATCATCTTGACTAAACGAATTCATCTGCATTGTACTTAAACGATCTGTAACATCCTGTGAGAAAGACATGTTACTATCTTGAGAAAAGTTCATAAATGATGGGAAAGAAGGATTCCCACCAGTAACAGTTTGAGTAAAACGAAAACTATTTGTTGATTCATTCGAATCACTATGATGTAATATTTCACCAATCCCTTGTGAAGCAGGTTGACTAAGGTTACTTGTACCATTTAAATCTAATAAAGTAAATTGATTTTCTGCTTTGGTACCAGTTAAACATAATGTTGATCGTCCTTTATTTCTTTTTCTTGCAGGACTTTGACTCATACAATCATTTCTAAACTTCTTTGCACTCATTATGATAGAGTTTTCAAAGTCATCTCGTGGAGTAAATTCAAGATCTTCTTGAGTTGAAAACATAACTGTTTTCTTCTTTTCCAAAATTAAAATAACGACCGTAACGAACAAAGAGAGAAAAATTAGAAGTACAGGAAGGCACAATGATAAGAGGACGTGTGTTTCTTTTGTTGTGTGGAGAGATCAAACGGTTAGTTTCCAAATTCAAAATTTAAGCAGAGGAAAAAGCGATCTTTTGTTGAGAGTAAAAGCGCTTTTATGTTGCCTGCGTGGTAATTTTTCGAAAAGTTTTGTTCAAACAAATCTTTCCATTCCAACGAATTAAATGACCCCAAAGCTCTCAACAACAGAGTTCAATGCGTTGCACGACTTTTATAATGCGACGAATGGACCCTCTTGGCGGTGGCACAATATTTCCGTTCATTCCACGCCTTGGAACTTCTCCATTCCTGATGTCAATCCATGTTTAGATCAGTGGCAAGGTCTGGCTTGCAATTGCGGGACAGGAACATGCGCCGTTCATGTATTATTTTTAGACCATCATAATTTGACTGGTTATCTGCCTGACTCAATTGAACACTTTGCCAATATCTCGAAGTTGATACTGAGAGGCAATAATATTACAGGAACGATAACTCGCTCAATTGGGAACATGACAAAGTTGGAAGAGTTAGATCTGAGCTACAATAATTTAGAAGGAGAAATTCCATCATCCGTTGGTCGGCTATCAAAGCTGCGCACGTTAAATCTGGCTATGAATGAACTAACGAAGATCCCAGAGACCTTGTACGAGCTGCCAAAATTAGAGGCTTTGTCGTTGTTCCATAACAGGATCGGGGGAATTCTATCAAGTAACATAGGAAATCTTAGTGCTTTGGAGACGTTGCAGTTCCAAAAGAATGATTTTACAGCCCAGTTGATTCCTGAGGAGCTATGTGATTTACGTGGTTTAATGACTCTTGATCTCAGCTACAATCGATTTATCGGTCCGATCCCTGATTGTCTTTTTAATATGACAAGTCTTATTAGTTTGTTGTTAGTTGAAACAACAATGAACTGCTTTCTAAGTCCCAATATCAGTAATTTAGTGAATATTCAGAGTTTAGGTCTTACCAATGCTAATTTTTATGGCACAATCCCAGAAAGTATTGGAAATCTTACGAAATTAGGATTTCTTGGATTAGATGAGAATTTGTTTAGTCAAACAGTTCCTTTAACCATTGCTAATTTATCTAATTTGAAGATATTATTACTTCAAGACAATTCTTTACATGGAAAAATTGATTTTCTTACTTCCTTAAATACATCCATTCTTAAAATACATGAAAACTTCTTTACTGGTTCCTTTAATATTCCACCTACAGGATTAGCTTTTATCGAATATTTTGATATTACAAGAAATTTATTGACTGGTTCATTACCTTGGAACATGAAATGGGAAAGAATATTTATATATGAAGTTTATAAAAATTATTTTACTGGAAAACTTCCATTAAATACTTCTTCTCCTCATCTTCAATATTACATAATATCGGATAATTACATTAGTTCAACAATTCCTTCTGAAATATTTAATAGAACAGCACAAATGTTCTATATTGCCATGGATGATAACCTCCTTACTGGTGATATCCCTACTACCTTTGGTAACCTCTTCATGATTAATCAAATTTCCCTTTCTTCCAATTTCTTAACCGGAACTTTACCTGATTTGCGGAATAATATCTTAATGGTTGTATTAGATGTGAGCTTGAATCAACTTCATGGTCGTTTACCTATCTCCTTGTCCTCACTTGAGTTCCTCGAAGAATTATTCATCCAGTATAACATATTTACTGGAGATTTATCCCTGTGTCTGAATGTAACCCATCAAAGGAAGCTGGTAAATATTGATGTGAGCGGAAATGAGTTGACTGGGACTGTTCCGGCATCAGTCTTTGCAGGTCAAAGGTTAGAATCATTTGCTGCGTCGAGTAATTGCTTCCAAGGCTCTATTTCAGAGAAGATATGCCACTCTCGGACATTATTGTCACTATCGTTAGACGGTTTGAGTACCTCTGATGGCTGTAGAATGGCACTGTTTCCAGGCCTGCCTTTCTTTAATGGCTTCACTGTCACTCATTTCATTGAGGGAACAATACCATCCTGTCTTTTCGGGATGCCCAAGCTGCAATTACTGCACTTGTCTGGGAATGGTTTGGAGGGTAGTATTTCAGAGGATTTAAACATTACAAAAACATTACAAGACCTGTCTTTGTCTCATAACGTATTAACTGGGACAATTCCTTCAACAATCCAGCTGAAGACATGGGAAAACTTAGATTTATCGTACAATAAGCTAAGCGGAACATTAAGTCGCAACTTCGCGTCGCCTATCGATGATGGTGCCGTCTCATTGGAAGTAAATCGGCTTTCCGGTAACATTCCATCAAGCCTTAGCACTTTTAACGACACCAATATATTGAGTGGAAACATTTTCAGCTGTAATCTAGCCCATTCAGATCTTCCTAGAAGCGATCCTGATGCAAACAATTACTCTTGTGGGTCAGAGAATGTGAACAGTGTCTTGTATATTTGGCTTGCGGTGTTGTTTATTTTGCTTCCACTACTTTTGATAGTATTCGTGAAATTGGACCTAGCTTCGCGATCTTGGAGAGAACTTATCTCTGAAAGTCTTAACAAGCTAAAGTTATGGAAGTCTGCCCTAAGACAGGATGATAATCGAGTAAATTTGACTCGACTTTCAATTTATTTTTCCGAAGTTCGTCAAGGGACTTTAAGGCTTACACTGTATTGTATGCTGATTCTTATGCCAGTCTATAGTGCATTGAAAGTCTACAGTTCCTCTTATACGGTGGAATATGCTTGGTCGATCTCTTCAATGCTAATGAACGGAACGACAGCAGCTATTGTTTTATTTATTGCATTACTGATACTTGCTTGGTTATATGTGATAATATTGAAGGAAATCATTAAGCGGCTGAATGTTCAGATGCCTAAGGAAAAGAAAATGAATAGAACTTCGAAACATTTAGTTTCAGAGACTTGGGGAGAGTCGTTAGTGATTTATTCTTTCATTTTCCTGATGAACACTGCAATAGTGACAATAGCAGACGTCGCATATGTCTATATTGTAATTTCTTTTGATTCTTTGATTGTTTCATTTGCTGCCTTTGCATCAGCGTTGTTTCGACTTTTAGCAAACCATTTGGTTTTATGGTTTGCGATTCCCTGGACTTCAAGACTATTAATATCTGTGAAGAAATATTTGAAAGTTAAAGATATAAAGAAGACCGAACGAACAACTAGTTCCACTGAAATGAAAACAAAGTTCGAATATACAGCAAATGATATTTCATTTATTGAGAATGTAATTCTATTAAATAATATTATTATTCCTTGTATAGCAATTGTATTAATTTTACCTGATTGTTTTTATAATGCTTTAATTGCTGCAGAGAATGTTCAATCATCTTATTATTATAATTCTTGTTATCAATATCTTCCATTAACTGGAATTTCACATAATTGTCGTACGATTCAAGCATTTGTTCATTATTCTCCTCCTTATATCTATAGTTACCAATGTAGTTCCAAGATCGCGATTAACTACGTGCCGGTGTATGTGTTGATGTTTGTCTTAGCAGGTATCATCATACCATCAATGAAGCTGGGATTGAAGATGGTTTATGATCGCATTAGAACACACGAGAGTGAAAGGAGTAAAAGACTTAGAGTATTATTAGATTTTGCGGTACCTGAATACTTTAAAGACTTGAGAAGTGATTTGTCGGAGAGATTAACCACAGACAATAACGAATCGATAATCGTGTATAAAGAAACTATCGTGGCGTCACGAACAATGTTTTTTGGAGAAGGAGAGAAACAGAAGAAACCTTTATTCTCAAAGTTAACGATGACTGTGCAGATGAATTCATATCTAACGATTTTAATGTGCTTTGGAGCGTTATTTCCACCTCTAGCACTCATCGCTGCCATATCAATGTCTAGTATTACTTATTTCGAAGAATTGTGGATTGGTTGGTTATTAACTGAGACTCGAGGCTTAGGTTTAGGCTACGGTTGGTATGAAGAGCAGATCGAGAGAGAATGTGAAGGAGTTGAAGAGAGTAGTAATTTAACTATCTGGTCGACGTTGACGGTGTCGTGTTTTCTGTATTCTTACATGATCTTTGATACTATGGGAGATAGTGTCGGATGGGAAGGAGCGTTACCCATGGCATTAGTGATGATGTTGATGCCGCTGATTTGTTATGGAGGCTTCAGATTGCGTCGAGAATGGTTGAAGAGACGATCTAAAGCTTCTGTGGAGAAGATACAAGAGCAAGCTGTCTTAGCAGAGTTAGGAATGAACTTAGAAGGAGAAGTACGTCAAACAGAATTAGCATCTTTAAGTTCCAGAATCACTGAAATAGGATGTCAAGCAAGTTCAATGCCAACTTCTCAATTAAACGATGTGAAGGATTTGAACGATTCCATAACCAATCCAATGATTTAACTCGGAGAGAAATAATAGGTCGCGAAGCAGAAGAGCGGAAGACACTACTTTCTTAATTCAAGTGAGGGATATGAGTGAAATGGTAATATTGTGAATTCCTTGAGGATGAGGATTGAATTACCTGTTAAAAAGAATTCATCTCCACTTTATGTCCTTTGTTATTATTACAACGTTGTTAAATCATTAGATTTTTCTGTTTTTATTTCATTTTAAATCATTTTTTATTCTTTAAACTTACTATGTTAGGTTTTTATAATCAAACAAGAAAGAACTTTATTTATAATTATTATTCTTATTATTATTTTTATTTTTATTTTGAAGTTTTTGGACATGACATGACATACACGATGAGGTATTATTGTATTTTTCTCATTATTTGTCGGAATAGTAGTAAGTAGGTGGTAGTGGTAGGTAGTGGTAGTAGGAATGGAATCATATGATATTCGTACAATTTGATTTCCTTTTCATTTTCTTTATTTGATTTTTATTTTTAATCGATTGAATTCGAATCCATCGATTATTTTGTATGATATTGAAATGAAAATAAGTAAAAAAGAACTGTTACACAATTTCTCTAGTAGTAGAGATGATGATTCGTGGATCGAACAATCATGAGCGAAAGATGAGGGAATCATGGAAGCGAAGGTGAAATTAATTTATTAGTCAGACTGTGAACAAAGGATGCCTGAGCAGGTGAGGTCAACAACAACAAACATAATCACTGAAGTATGATGAGACATTCTTCAGTGAATAAACTATACAACTAAATAAAGCAGAGAAAGAAGCTATTTCAGGTCAGAGGCGAAAGTTGGATTGGCTTCAAAGGAAAAACACATGCAATCCACCCAAAACATATATGGGGAGAAGACGAGGAAGATGAATGTGATAAAAAGGAATGAGTAAAACTACCTATAAATCTGAGTATGCGACAGTAAAAATCAATTAAAAAGAACAAAAATCCTTTCAAGGAGAACGCGACAAATATTCATAATAATCTATTCTCTTATAGAAATTCAGAACATTCTTTTCCTTAGCAAGGTGCGAGGGAAATTACAACAAGAAAGGATAGAATGGCACCTAAGGTATTTAAAAAACCATCAGTAAAACCAATTAATCTTGCAACTTTTTGATTACATGATTGTGGGAATTCTGTTGCAACACAACGATAGACTGTTGTTAAAATATGAGCTTCAATAAAACTATTCATACCACAAAATACAACTAATGCATATGGTGAAAGATAGATTATATTAAATGCCGTCAGAATATCAATCAATGTTATGATTAACATAATTGGTAACGTGAACCACATTGGTAAACGAAACCAACTAGTGGTAATATCCCCAATAAATAGTAAGATACTACCAACTTCAATAGATATACTTAAGAAAACACCTGATGATGTACCAGCGATATTATTAAATGAGAAAGGTGCAGAAGAATTACCTATACCAAATACACAAAAATCACATAAACCTAATGCTAATGCGTAGGGTAAGGCTTTCTTCATCCAGTGTAAATCTTCTTTGGAAATGTTATTGAAGATGAGAAGAAGAATTTTCTCTGCGACTCTTTCTGGTAATGAAGATGATAGACTGTTATCATCATTTGCTACAAAAGTTAAACGATTTGCAGCAATATAATGTGATGATAAAAGCATTAATTGAGAATTATGCATTGGAGGTAAGGCGACTGGATCATTTATCTCTAATTGATCGATTAAGATATTGATGGAATCACGGTTCGCTGCTTTCTCACTTTGACGATCATTGCCTTCAGATGGACGTGTTTCGACTTCAAAAACAGTTGGTTGATGATTAGAAGAGATGGGATTGGATGCGGTTGTCCCTTCCACATCGCCAACATCAGCTTTAGTGAGTGCTGGTGAATCTCTTAAACCAATTTTATTAGTTACAATCCAATAAAAAGGGAATAAAGGAGTAATTAATAAGATACCAAAGATCATTAAATAAATACTCGCAGAGAAACGATCAGCACCACCAGGTGATTGAATAATTCCAACAATTGCTGAAATGACAATCCCAAAATTACCACCAGCACAACCAGCAGTAATCAGATCATCTTGAAATCCAGCTAAGAACTGTGGAAGAATCACCGCTCCAACTGCACCAACTGCACCAGCAAAGAAACAAGAAAGATATAGTAAAATCGATATATTATTAACTTCAATTTCATATCCAATCGCAAGAAAAACAGAACCTGCACCAGTTAAGAAGACAATCGGAGCAGAAATTACATGAGAAATTGGTGCAATACGACGGGTAATGAAGAAATATGCAACAACCATTAGGAATCCAGCATTATTTGATAGATTCATAAAGGAACCAACACAAAGTCCTTGTGGAGAACTATTAATAAAATATGATGTTTGTTGAGAAATTGCAGCAATTGCAATCCAGTTAGCACCGGCACCCATTAACATAAACGCTAAGAATGTGATAAAATCAGATGATTTCTTGTTCATCCCTGTAGTTGCTGTTGTTGTAGTAGTCGTCATAATTCTTTAAATCCTCGTAAATGATAAGTCCGATGATAAATAGTTTAATAATAACGGTGTTCTATTTTGTGCAACTGTGCTAATTTGAAAAAATAAAAAAGCATGATTAAAAAGTACTGTATCAGCAGTCTCTCGATTCATCTTCCTGAAATCGATCATCACTAGTTAAGCACCTGTTTATGTAACATCGCCGCTGCGTAAAGGTCAGAATGATTCCATCCAGAATCTGTGTAAAAGCATGTCTAAGGATTTGAAAACTGTTCGCTCTTTGATCAACTTTTGTTGGCGAGCAATTCCCCAAAAAACGCTTTTCTACTTCGTTCACCGAATTACCGATTTTTCACCGATCAATTACCGATTGATGTGAGTTGATGAACTAAAGGAAGGAAGGAAAGAAAGAGATTACTTCGACTTGTTAAGAGACTTCTAAAGAGACAGAATTGATTAAATTAGAATTAATATTTCCATATTCAATTTACTGAAAATAGATCTCAAGGAAAAATGGCAACAGAAGGTGGAAATAATAACCCAAAACAATGGTTTCCACTTGAAAGTAATCCAACTGTAATGAATAAATATATGAAAAAATTAGGATTAAATCTGGAAGAATATTCATATCAAGATATTTTCTCAACAGAAGATTGGGCATTAGAAATGGTACCTAAACCAGTATTAGGTGTATTATTACTCTTCCCGATAACACTTGAAGAAGAAGAATTCTCAATTGAACAACAAGATCAGATTGATGTTAATGGTCAAACTGTTTCGGAGAATGTTCATTTTATCAAACAGACGATTGGTAATGCATGTGGTACTATTGGTCTATTACATTCCATCGTGAACTCTCACGCTTATCACTCGCAAGCTCTCTTTGCCCCTGACTCTTATCTCTCGAGATTTGTGAACTCCACTAGAACTCTTGATCCTGAGGCTATTGCTGATTTCTTAGAGGAGGATGAAGAACTTGAAACAACACATGATGAGGCTGCTATCGAGGGACAGACTGAACAGATCATGGATGTTGAGAATCACTTCATTTGCTTCAGGTAGGTAAAAACTTGACTGCCGATGACTCATCTCTTATTTTTTCATCATTTGTAGTCATGTGGATGGTCAATTGTACGAGTTAGATGGTCGAAAACGTTTCCCAATCAATCATGGTGCGACAACTGCTGATACTCTATTAGAAGATGCTTCGAGAGCGATCCAAGGTTTTATGAATCGACAGCCTGGAGAACTAAGATTCACTATGGTTGCACTATGTAAGGCCCCACCTGCTGAACCAATCGAAGAAGATGGTGATGAAGAGGAGGAGGATGAAGAAGAGGGAGAAGGCGATGTAGTTGAGAACGAGCAACAATAGAGCCATCATGAGAGAATGTTTTGTTGTTTGATTATTCATATACTTCATGTATATAGCACGCGAACATTTGAAATCCTTGTAAGAATAAGAATAAGATACAGCAGGATGGCATTTTAATTGCTGGATCTTCATTTGGTGGTGATGATGACGATGAATTGAGAATATACTTTGTATTTACTATTTATTATTATTTACTAAACATTGAGGTGGAATGCAAATCACCTTTAACTAAGCAATGAAAACCAAAAACAGAAAAGAAAGAAAAGGAGGGAGAAAAACAAAAAAAAGAGGAAATTAGTTGAAGTAGTAGAAGTAGAGGAGAGAGAGAATAAGAATAGATATGAGATAAGGAAGAGGGGGAAAACAAAGAAGAACAAGGCACAAAACTATCATTAATCCTTCCCAACTACCAACGAATGAAAGCCTTTTGATAGATGATTCATTATGAAATGAGGAGAAGTCCATAATTTTTAATTAAGAGATATATAAATAATAATATGTATAGATATAGGGAGAAAGAAGTAGTCGCAGGATAGCACACTATCAAATGATATGATATGATATGATGATGATTAACGATTGTAATGAAAAGAAACAAACTACTTAAACTCCCTTAAATTAATTAATTAATTATTAATAATAATATCTCTCTTAATTCTTATGTTCTATACAGCCTCAATCCCCGTCCAAAGTAGATTGAGGAGTACATTGTAATCTATTTATCTCCCAATAACATCGATATGAAAAATTAATATCCTTTAAAATTAATATATCAATAATTAATCATTACTTATCTCCTATTAAAGTATAAGAAACTAATCATGTTAAAACACTTATTCAAAAATTACAGTTAGGGGAAGACTGAGGGGAAGAACGGGAAGACGGATATTGACACCTTCCGATGTCAATGAACGGATTCTTGAATTTCCCGACCTTTCTTCTTCCATTCCCTCATGAATGCTTCGCTAATCCACCGACGGATTATTATATTATTTTTAATTTTCAAAAGTTAATATGATCATTTTATTCAATTCCAAATCCAGTAGATTCCATACTAATTGCCATTACTAAATATTTCTGTAATTCTGCTTTACTTTTATAGATTGGCATATCAATACGATTAAAACAAGTATGTGCACGTGGGAATACTTTCACATTCTTATCACCATGTAAGGTAAATCGTCGTACTGCACCATCATTACCTTGTAAATAGGAAAATCCTTGTGGTGGTACACCTGACGTTCCCGTAACAAATTGTAATAATTTTGCTTTCTGTTCTTGTTCAAAGGATCTAATAATCTCCCAGAACCATTGAACGACCTTATGGTTAGGTTGATTCTGGAATTCACCAGTATATTCTGTATTACGTGACCAATCATCCATATCAATATTAGGCACACCATGTAAGAGCAGTTCTAATTCTTGGAAATCAAAGACAGATAATAATGGTTCCGGTATAATATCATAAAAACCACGTAAAAAATGTGTTAATTGTTGTTGTATACGTGTTAATGTACGATATTTACACTGCGCTTCAAGGTAAGCATCTAAATTATCATTATCAACAGAGATATTCGTACCACCAGGTACTAATTCAACACTTTCTGTTACACCTAATTTATCTTCTGTGACCACAAAGTCTAACATTAATGATGATATATCATCAAATTGTAATAATTCAATTAAATTACGATATACTTGATCATCTAAATATTCTAAATCATGTAAAGTAATTGGCCAACCCATTAAATGTTTATAAATTGGTTGTACTAAATGTACTGGTGTAACATGTCCATCCATTAATGATTTACCTAATATACGTCCTGCCATATGGAAATATTTTAAATGAAATTCATTAGCAATCCCTGAATTAGGATTAATTTGCATACACATTTGATTGACAGCAGAATAAAGAAATAAACCACAATCTGGATTAAATAATTGTTGTGATACAATTTCAAAGAATTCTCGAGCTACACCACCTGCATCTAACGCTGGTTCACCTAAAAATTCAAATCGGAAGATTTTTCTCATATCATTACTTTCAATACTTTCAATTGCATCCATTGAATCTTGTAAAACAGTTTGACGACGGACTTTTAATTTAATATGTCCTTCTTCCCATGGTATACGTAATAATTGGAATTGTGCTTTTAACCAATCAACTTTTTGTGGGAATGGTAAATTAGCAACATTGGTTAACTCTGCATAGGTAATGGACAATCCTTTGACGGTTGTATCGCAGGCGTACTCTGCTGCCGGAATATAACGTACTGCAACAGCAGTACCACTCTCATCTTGGACTAATTCACGTACAAATGCATGTTTATCTGGTTCATATTTATTATTCTTTGATGAAGAAGATGGGGTTGGGGTCGCAGAATCGTTGTTTGTACTATCGGCATTGGAATTATATGCCCAATGAAATTTTAAATCAGTACCTAAACATCTCATCCAACCATCTTTATCATAATTGACACGTATTGCTTCTAATTGTTGTTGTGATAATTGTATTGGTAATTGGAAACGGATTTTTTGTCCTGGACGAACATTTGGTGGACATGTTACCATGACTCTTTGACCATTTGCTAATAATGCGAAGGGTTGTCCAGGGCGAACACCTTCTGGTACAGTAACTTCAAACATTTGATGGTTTGGTGCAGGCTGTGCAGGTGGTCTTTCTTGTTGTGGTGGTAATTGGAAAGTGACTCTTTGTCCTGGTCTGACACCACGCGGACATGTTACCATTACTTCTTGATTATTAATCATTACACGGAATTGTTGTCCTTGGCGAACATTCTCAGGAACTTGAACAACGTATTGTTGTGTCTGTGATCGTGGTGCAGTTACTACAAGGCGATCACCTGGTCGATTGGTCTCAGGACATCGTACCATCATCTGCTGACCGTTTACAAGGACTGCGAAGTGCTGTCCTGGTCGTACTCCTCGAGGAATGGTGACGTAAAACCTTTGACTTCTAGGCTGTCCTGGCATGCGGTATGCTCCTGGAGGTGCTGCACCTTGTGCTGGAATACCTGAAACTGATGAATTTGAACTTCCTGGTGGTGACATTCCTGCAACTGCTGGTGAGGCGGCAGGGGCGGAATGGCGCGGGGGATTTCCTTGACCGTTACCCATCTTTTAACTTTGAGTTTATTGCTTAATAAATAATATTATAAATCAATTAAATTCACTAAGAATAATATAATTTCTAATCAGCTAATATGGTTTTTATCCTAATCTATTTTAAAATATATAACTGTGTACTTTATCTGTCAATTGCAAAGATAAATGTTAACCTATCAAAACAAAATTATCTCCTCCACTGTTGTGTTCTTTTCGCTGAAATATATTTTTTCTCAAACTCAAATAGAATTGACCAGAGAATTTTCAACCGAAATGAGAGAGTTTAAGAACGAGAAACCAAATCAAGAGAGATTTCTTTTGAGCGTTGCTTTGTTGGAAGTGTGGCAGAGTGCTGTAAGGGTCAGAATTAAACAATTCCTTTCAAATTTCCTTATTCAAAAAACCAAAAGAAGATTCCTTTCTCAACGAAAAGACAAAAACACGAAAATACGAAAAGAGGAAAAATCGGAAAATCTAAAATCCGAAATTGGCGAGAGATTTTGCGCCTCAGAGAGAGAAGAGGAAAAAAGTTGAAACGGAAACTGCTGTCTTCTCTTTTTAACAACGTTTTTTGGCTAATTAGTTTCACAAAGTCTTTCGTCTCGAGTGGTTGATTATCTCTTCTCGTAACGAATCTCATTAGAACAAAGTTTATTAGTCGAGAGAGTTGTTTAGTAGTCTTTTTTTTTTAAACTGTAGGAAATTCAGATTCCTTTCGCTTTGTGAAGAATTTCTTTTTTGTTATTGAATAGTTGGTGTAGAAAACAACTCATCAACAAATCTTGACAGAAGAGTTTAATTTTATCTGGAAACCTTTGAATACTTTTATACATATGAATAGATTCTAAACTATTATTTTCTATTTATTCCAATTTTCAAGCGTTTTTTTTTACTTCATACAATCTCATAATCGATTTTTACCAGTAACAGTTTTTTAAAGAAAAATGGGGAGTGCAGCATCAGCGAATAAAATGCATGGTAATTTCTTCAATTCTCTTATTTCATGGGTTATCTAACGGTATCCTTTGTTTTTCTTAGTGGGCAACAAGAAGTTTGCTCAGAATTATATGTTAGCTAGAGAACTCGGTAGCGGCGCCTTTTCTGTTGTCAAACTAGCTATGCATCTAGTAAGAACGAATATTTTGCTCCTTATTTTCATCTAACTGTGTTTGTTTGTTGTAGGAAACCGGTCAGAAGGCAGCGGTTAAGATAGTGTCGAAGAAGAAACTGAGTGATGAAGATTATCAAGCCCTCATGATGGAAATCCAAATTTTGTCAGAATTAGATCATCCTCATATTATTAAGTAAGTTGATCTTCTGTGTCGGGTCTTTTCTTGTCATTTTATCCCGCTTTTTAGACTATTTGAAACATATGATGAAGGAACAGATTTTTATATAGTTACAGAATTAGTTGCAGGTGGTGAATTATTTGATCGTATCGTAGCAAAAGCACATTATACAGAAAAGGAAGCTAGAGATTTAATTAAGATTATGTTAGAAACTATGGCATATATGCATAAAATGGGTATTGTACATCGTGATTTAAAACCAGAAAATTTATTATTATGTTCAGGTTAGCCTCAATTTCCTTCTTGTCCTTCTTCAGGTTTTAACATTTTTGTTGATAGAAACTGATGATTCTGATATTAAAATAGCTGATTTTGGTTTTGCTAAACGTATAAAAGATTTATCGCCAAAAGAAACAGCTTGCGGTACACCGGGATATGTAGCGCCTGAAATTTTACGCGGTGATAAATATGGTGCAGAGGTTGATGTTTGGAGTATGGGTGTTATCTGTTATGTATTACTTGCTGGATATCCACCATTTTATGATGAAGATCAAAAGCGTTTATTTAAGAAAATAAAAGAAGGTAGATATCACTTCCATGAAGATTATTGGGGTAATGTCTCACCTGAAGCAATTCATATGATACAGCAAATGTTATGTGTTGATCAATCGAAACGTTGGACATCAGAACAGTTATTATCCCATCCGTGGATTGTCATGGGCGATGAGACACTGCAAGCAAAAGATTTACAACAATCTATTGTTGTATTACGTAAATTTAATGCACGCCGAAGATTACGTGCAGCAGCTGATGCTGTCATTTTAGCAAATCGTATGCAAAAGTTATTCGCTAAAGCTACTGGTGGTAGTTCCTCATCTGTTGATAAAGATTCGGGATCAAGTGTGAAAAAGGCAATGTCAATGATTGACCCTACGTTATTAAAAGACGGTAGTGAACCATCAGAAGATGCAAGTGGACGTGAAAGAAGAAATTCATTTGATTCTGATCTTTACGGTGATTCTCCTTCGATGAATCCTGCTTTAGACTTATTAAATGATAAAGATTTAGAGAATGTTTAATGTTCCCGCTTTCTTTACGGTTACTTTCATGTGTGTTTCTTTTTATTAAATAGCGTACCACATTTAAATGGTTTCATTACTATATATTATTAAACATTATTATTTTTTATTATAATTATTATCATCTTTTGCTTGTTTAAAAAATCAAAGTTTTAAATTGAGGGAGAAAATACATTTGCTTGTCTTACAACCGCCAAAAATCTGCATTTCCATTATCACAAACATGGATAAATTTTCTCCATTGAATATTAATGCTATATTTTCAGTTGGCTCATCCTTTACTGATACAACTATTTCCTCTTCCCTTTAAAATTCTGAATAGTTCAGCGGAATCAAGGCAATATCGTACAACATATAAAATTATATAGATCGTTCATGTTGTTCCCTTTTTTGTAAGAATAGTATAATTAGCAAGAGAAGTTTGTGTAGTATTGTTGTGAATTTCTCTTCCATAGAAAGAATTCTAAATGGTGAATGAAAATGATAGATAAATGGATGATTTGTTTGTTTGTTATGGATAAAGTATTTTTGTGCTTTGTTTCTTTGACTCATGGTTTTTATTCCACCTCTTTTTTTTCTTCGATTCTAGTATCCTCTCTTCCTTTTCTTCGAGTCATTACTTAGCGATGTAAATGTAAAAATTTCAGTTGACTAATAATTACTGAGTGTAATGGAACAGCAGAAGTTGTGCCTTCTTTCTACAAAACATTACGAAGTGCAGAAAGAAGTTGAGTCAAAGATTCCTTCACTTGCTTTTGTAACGATAGAACTCGAACTCGAACATGTTTGCCTTTTCAATGCGATCATCTCTCGCTATCAAGCGATCCTTAAAATCATTCGGTCCAAATTCCGCTTTGATGTCAACTTTTGTTGATAATATTAATCCGAAAAAGACTGCTTTAATTTTAATTGAATTTCAAAATGAATTTGCTACACCTGGTGGTAAATTACATGATGCTGTATCAACAGTTATGAAAGAAAATAATATGTTAGCTAATGCAGCAAAGACAACAACGATAGCACGTGAAAAAGGTGTTAAAATCTTTCATGTTGGAATTTCATTTTCTGAAGATTTCAAGGAAATATCTAAAACACCTTTTGGTATCTTAGGAAATGTGAAAGCTGGACAATGTTTTGTTAAAGATACTTGGAATTCTGATTTTGTGGATAGTATTAAACCAATTAAAGATGATATTGTTGTATTAGGTAAATCTGGTTTATGTGGATTTGAATCAACGAATTTACAGTTCTTATTGGGACAACATAATATTGAAACTGTTGCTATTGCTGGTTTCTTGACAAACTGTTGTGTTGAATCGACGATGAGAGCGGCTTATGAAAAAGGATTTAATGTCATTACTTTAACCGACTGTACAGCTGCAACTTCTGTTCCTGAGCAAGTGAGTATTCTCCATTTCACCTCCTTCTTAACTGTAACCAATTTTAATAGGAAGCTGCTGTGAACTTTACTTTCCCGATGTTCTCTATTCCTCTAAAACACCAAGATTTTATTGCAAAATTGAAATAATAATTAAACAAAATAAAGTCTCATGAACGGTGTTGCTTTTTTATTAGGTTTTAGAATTTTTGAGAAAAAGCTTATTTTTTATAATCGCAACACCTATCAAAATATCAACAGCTGAAATAAAAATGTCATTTAAAGAGAAAAAAGAAATTAAATAGTTTCTTCCGTCAAGCGGGGCTCTAGACGATAAACCAAGAGTCGCTTTAGAGGAAGTGCGAAAGTTTAAGTCTCACATAGGAAAATAATGAGGGTTTGGTCAAGAGAAAGCACAAGAGAAACAGCAGAACGAATAATACATCTGGAAGTGAAAGAAATAAAGAAATAAGAAAAGAGTCTTTGCAATTGCGAAATGAAGAAACACACAAAGCACATAAAAACCTTGTCCTAAAAACTAAAGTTGGACCGACATACATCAGTGTCAACTTTATATCTATAGTCTTGAAAACACAATATAAGTAACATCCAATAAGAACAAAAAATGACATCGAAATCGCAGAGGAGCTGCAGTAACTTGCCACGAAACAGGCATAGAGGGGACAAACTTAGTGAGGATTGATAATTGTACGACATATGAAGAAAGCAAATAAAAAAAAAACAACAAAAACAAATACAAATAAAATCTGTTGATGAAAAGAATGATATCAAAAACATCACTGTATAATATTCTTACTATTCAGTCATCTCAATTTTTTGGTTTTGAAAAACAGAAAAAGAATCAGCATAATATCATGCAACTGCTGTTGAAAAACAAGCGCGATTCACACAAAGTAAAACAGCTATAGAAGACAAAGGGTTTTGTTGGGGATTGGTCGATGTACGACAGAAAAACAGCTGGAAATCAAGAATTTTAAAAAGAGGGTAAAATCAATATCATAATGAAAAAGGTACTTGATTATCATATCATCCCAAATACTAAAAAAAGCGGTACTAATAGAAAATCCATAGGTGGGAGAAAGTCATCAGTTTCATTCTTCCAAGGCAAACTGATCAATAACTTTGAATATGTACATAAATATTGGTTGAATAATACGAAGATACAAGGGTACGTCACGAGGACTAATAATAGATGCATTTGGATCTGAAAATAAAAGTGTTGTACAACGAAGTCTCTCCATATTTATGGAAATGCAGTCAATATCATGTCTGCTTGTTAGAATGAAGATGGAAAATAATAATAAAAAGAAACCATCGGACCGACGCTTTGCGAAAGTTGAAAGTGCTGTTGGAAATATGAAGGAACAAAGGCTTCATATTCAAAGAGAACACAATTCAAGGATTTCGACGAGATTTTTTAATAATTCCAGTTCCAGTTTAAAGTCTGATATGGGCTTGATAAGTTGGAAGGAATCGAAAACGCAGGAAGACCAGAAGGAACTCCCATACCACGCTCTGACCCAATAGGAGGATGAACAAATTCTTGACGAGGAGCAGTCATATTTGGTGGCATCTGGAGTTGCGGTGCTGCAGGATAGGAAACATTCAAAGCAGCCAAACGAGACTCATTGGACAAAGCTCTTTGTCTGTACAAATCCTCATCTGACATACTCGAATGAAATGTCTTGTGAGCGAAACGTGGCGAATCATTCGAGAGAGATAATGAACTCCCAGAACTTGAAAGGCTGGTACGAGTGTTCGGCGCAGAAGGAGATCCATAAGATTGGTAAGTGGAGGAGCCATTACTTAGGCTTCGCTCTTCTCTGTAAAATGAACCTCGACGAGCATTTAAATAGTTCTCCAATCCATGGCTAATACTGCATTCAAAAGTAATATTATCCCTCATGGTATGGTTAATAGAACTAATAGCGGTTAAAGCTGCATTAATCCCTTCATCATTCAAACGATAATGAACAAATCCGTATCCGGATTGAACACGTCCATCCTAAAAGAAGTTACAAAATCAGAAAACCTGAAGAAAAAATGATTGAAAGAACTTACTGGACTAAATAAAGTTTTATTGATCGTAACGTCAACGACTTCACCAAATTGAGAAAACACAACGCGTAAAGTTGTTTCAGTTACTGGGCATTGAGGATTACGAGAGGAAAAGGTCACATGAATCTGCGCAGTTTGTTTGATGTTTTTAGTTTCCAATTGTCTCATTAAAGGAGATTTCATGGCAGGATTATCTAAAGCCCAACCAACACGAATGGCACGGCCAAGGAAAATTGAACCATTCACTTGCTTCAAAGCTTCTTCAGCAGATTGGCGATAAGCGAACTTAATAAAACCATAGGAAAGATGTGGCTTCTTTTTCTCACATCGTTTTAATTGAATACTTTCAATCGGACCAAAAGGTTCAAATAACTTGTAAATTTCTTGTTCATTACAGAAAATGGATAAATCACCAAGAAATAGGGTCGCTGAATTAATAGTTTGTTGAAGCATTTGTTGTTGCATCATTTCTTTCAAAAATTTGATCTTGGGGCTAAAGTCGTAAGATACGAAAGAGCTAAAAACAGAGTGGAAGGGGAAAATAATCAGTGGAGGATTTAAAGAAGACAACGATGCAGAAAAAGCTACAAATCAATAGAATGAAGAGCTATACGAACGACAGATACTTATTTAAACAAGAACAATAACCATAGAGAGACGACAACACACAAGAAGAACTATCCAAAAATATCGACGCTAGTTAGGGGCAACAAAATAGAGGGAGGATGTAAGTTTATAGAAGAGGAGAAGAAGAATAATAAATAATAGAAAATCAACCAAGTGATAGTGATGATTGTGCCCACCTAACTGATTGATGATAAATACCGAAGATGACAATTAAAAAGTGATCAACTGGGTGATAAACTCAAAGGATTAACTGCACAAATTGAGTGGAAACAAAAGAAATTTCTTCAAACACCTCTGAGGTAATTGACGTTATGACAAGGGAAAAGGGGAAGGGATCTCTCTCTGCCTTTTTCCCAACGCATCCCTCAGACCACCTAACACAATTACCTAGACGTCTAACTGTATTCATGCGTTATTGTCTAGATGGCTAAAGTTTAACCAGAAACGATTGAAACGAGAGAAAAAAAATTATTTGGTGCACAAGGTCTTGTTGCTTTTCATTGAGTATTATAGCATTCATCTCGGTTAGAACGTGTAGAAATGAGGTTGACCAGTGAAGTGATCTTGGTAAGGATTTGAAATTGTGGAAAGATCGTTGTCTAATCTCTATTTTTGTTTGTTGTCTTGGTGGTTTTGTTTCTTTCTTGTTGTCTCGTTTTCTGTTCTTGTTTTAGGGAAGTGAGAATTATCTTAACGCTTATAATGATAGAGAGATCAATTTTAGAGGTGCGGAAAATTCCTCTTGACTCTAAAGCTATTGTTATTAACCTCTTTTGGATTGCCTTTGTGCAACAAAAACAAACATCATTTTAACAGGAAAGAAAATACCAGCAATTGAAAATCTTGCCATTCTTCAGGTATAAAACCTTCATACTAACCTTCCCCATTGTCCTTTTCTTTAGAATATTCATTTATTTAATCTTATTTTTCCCTTTCTTTAGGATGCCTATGATGTAATCGATTTCTCTGATAATGATATAAAGAAAATTGATAATTTCCCAACCATGAATCGTTTAAATACATTATTATTTCATAATAATAATATCTCAAGAATTCATCCACAAATTGGTAAATATTTACCTAATTTAAAGAATATGATATTAAATAATAATAAAATACAACATTATTATGAAATTGAACATTTATCATCCTTTCAACAATTAACAATCTTATCATTATTAGAAAATCCTATTACCTATCGTCAATATTATCGTGAATATACCATCTATAAATTAAATTCATTAAAAGTATTAGATTTTCAAAAAATATCGAATAAAGAAAGGAAAAGTATTCAAAGTTTTTTTGAAACAAATCAATCAGGGAAACAATTTTTAATACAAGTTGAAAATGAGAAAAATTTTTATTATCAACAATTACAACAAAAATCACAACAAATTTCATCTGTTTTATCATCTTCTGCTGCTGCTGCTGTGAGTAACAATGGTAACCATAGTAATGGTACCAGCAATGTGCCACCTTTACCGACTCCTCCACCTCCTGCCTCCAAGCCAGGTCAATTGGTTCTTACAGAAGATCAAAAGCTTCAGGTAAAACAAGCAATTGAAAGGGCAACAACAAAAGAAGAGATTGATTTAATTGAGCACCAGTTGAAGGTAAGGAACACTTTCTTGACAGTTTATGTTGCTGATCGACGAATTGCTCTCCTTAGACCGGCACCTTCGTTTTTAAAGCAACAGCAAGTCAATTAGAGAATAGTGATAGTAATAGTCAACGTGATGATGGGAAGTCAGGGACGAAAGCTTCGAGTAAAGCTCTTAGCAGTCAGGATTATGCTGATATGGATGTCATTGATTAAGAAAGATAAAACTAGAAGGTTGTCAATGAATACAAGACAAGATATGACAATCTTCTACCTCTTTAAATATCTGATTATTCTTTCAATACAATTTCTTCTTTATTAAATTTTAAAATGAGATGCTTTTTCGCATGTATATCATTCACTCCAACCTTTCGATCTGCCCTGGCATTTCGATCGCCCCTCAGTGTGGCTTGGGCAATATCGTTAGGTCGGATGAACCAAATTCTGTTGCTACAGATGCCTAACCAGAAGAATAACTGCCAGTTAAGACATTCTTCTGAAGGAGCAGGCACAAAAGAGATATTGGTGTTGAGCAGAGTGCCTTGATGTTGTCACCATGATGAGCATGAAAGGGTTCCTGTTTCTTGTGATCTATTTTTTCAGTAGTCAAGCGACTAAATTTGGTTTGAATTTGAAGCCATCGAGGAATGCCTCCTTACTCATCCTCGGTCTTGCTCACAACAGGAGAACACATGAACTATTTGCTCCGCTGATTAATGAAAATAGAGGATTAGAGATAGTATCCAGCTTCAATGGGAGAAAATCATTAGCTAAAGTGAAGAAATGTGATTTCACTAACTTCCTTTCAGATGATGAGAATACTGGTTTCAACCATCTGAAATTCAACGTTATTACCAGAAGCATTCTACCTTATGAAGAATCAGGAATTGCGATCACTGGTCATTTCCATTCTCTATTTTCCGACGATTCCTTCAATGGTATTGCGATCCAAGAGGAAACTGACTCAACAGGATGGAAGATTTTCACCTTTACCTCAAACTCAACTTCAATAGAAAATACAATATTTGCAACTCATTCTTCATTTCCAACAAAAGAAACCTGGTATACTGTTTTATCCACAGTACCAATCGACAGAGAAACATCTTCCCCTTCCTTCGTACACTTCGATGGAAAGACTGGAGAATTCACACCCCTCCATCACCCCATGTCGGAAGATGAACAGAGAAAATATTCAGCTCATCCTCACTTTCTTACAATCTATAAAACGAATGACGGGGGAGATAACTGGGATCAAGTCTTGGAGATTCAAGAGAGCTCATCCTATATGCGTGACTTTCAATGCTTCGATGACATTACCTGTGTTGCCTTGATCCAACGAGTAGACAACACTGCTGTGGTCTTAATGACGAAGGATGGTGGTAAGACATGGCAAGAGATCTTCCGCAATGAAGCAGTGGGAGTAGAGCTAAAGTCAGTGTTTGTGCAAGCGAGAAATAACATCTGGATCGTAGGAGAGGATGGGAATAATAAGGGAGAGAGTGTGTTATACCATAGTGTGGATGGAGGAGCACCATGGAATGTGATCAATCCAGAGATGGAAGGATTAGAAAAGATCTTCTTCTACAATGGAGGAATGGGAGCAACAGACGATGATTATCGTTATGTAGAAGGATTAATAGTGACGAATACGAAAGAGGGGAAACAATTACTTCAACAAATCGTTGCAGATCTTTAAACTGCAAACACATTTATTATTATATTAATTTAATTCTTTATCAATAAGCTCTTCCTAAGTGTTATATTTTATTAAGCTATTATTGTTATATATTATTATTCCTTTCTATAAATTACCAACAAAACCCTTATAAAAAAGAAACATGTTTAAACATCAATTATCTATCGATCGCGTTAATATGAATAAATTGAATTCCATTAACATCACATCCTTTATATACATACTTTATATACTAACCTATATGATGTAGACTCTGTACAACCTTATGTTTTGTGCTCGTTGTTGTGATGATGATTTGTTGTCCTGTACTGAAGTATTAATAATGTCACCATGCCCTATTAGTGTTATCACAGTGATGATGATGATGATGATGATGATGGTTGTTTTACATTGATTCTATCATATGAAAGCTCGGTATTATATTTGTTAATGTCGGCAGTTAGTTACAGTCCTTATATTCTTTACCTCTAGTGTAGACGATGTTAGTGTTTCGTAGGGATGGAATAGTCAGTGTGAGTAGTAGCAGTAGTAGTCTTATTATCAAGTGTGTGTGTATATAGATCGATGTTTCTTCTTTCCTTTCTTTCCTTTGATTGATTCAGCCTCTTTTCCTCCACCTCAAACAAAACAACAAAACAAATTTCTTATATAAAAATATTTCTTATTATGTGTATGACGTGTATTCATATTAGTTTACTTTCATCACAGTGTTTCTCAGTTCTCAATTCAAATGACTCTCATAAACGATTTCTCTCAAAAGGCTTCTATATTCTTTTTCCCCCTCTCTCTCTCTCATTCGCTCTTTATTGTTTTGAATATTTTTGTTTGATATGTGATGTTATGTGTCTCTGGAAAGGGCAATGAACGAGTTAGTCCTTGCCTTTGGTCAAGCATTTCTCTTTTCTCTCTTTTTTCGTTCGATCATATTTTAACATAACAAAGACTCTAATAATAAAGATATCAATGCTTTGGTTTTGATAGTGAGATATTTTTGATTAATTAGTTAATGCCTATGAGAATTACTATACTATGCTAAGCGATGTTATCTCTGTGAAGGAAAGAAGTCAGAAGAAGAAAAAAGAGGCGAGTCAACCAAAACAAACAATAAGCCTTTTCAACGACATAAAACGAAGACAAAGACAGAAGAATTTTAACACATTATAAAGTAGAACAAAGAAAGAAGAAAGAAGAAAGAAATACTTGTGAGTTAATAAAATCATTGTTTGAAACTTCTTTTGAACAAAGATAAAAGAAGAAAACGCCAAACAAAAAAAAAAAAAAAGCAAAAGTATGATGAGGAAAACGTTAACAAAACACATTCGAAAGAACAAAAAGAATGAACTGTTAAAAGAAAAGAAGAACATCAAGAAAACTTTAAGAAGAAACACCTAATTGGAAGAGGAGAAAGGAATGATTTGTTGAAGTAATTGTTTCCCCTCTTTCGTATTCGTCACTATTAATCCTTCTACATAACGATAATCATCGTCTGTTGCTCCCATTCCTCCATTGTAGAAGAAGATCTTTTCTAATCCTTCCATCTCTGCATTGATCACATTCCATGGTGCTCCTCCATCCACACTATGATATAACACACTCTCTCCCTTCTTATTCACATCCTCTCCTACGATCCAGATGTTATTTCTCGCTTGCACAAACACTGACTTTAGCTCTACTCCCACTTCTTCATTGCGGAAGATCTCTTGCCATGTCTTACCACCATCCTTCGTCATTAAGACCACAGCAGTATTGTCTAATCGTTGGATCAAGGCAACGCAGATGATGTCATCGAAGCATTGGAAGTCACGCATGTAGGATGAGCTCTCTTGAATCTCCAGGACTTGATTCCAGTTATCTCCCCCGTCATTCGTTTTATAGATTGTAAGAAAGTGAGGATGAGCTGAATATTTCCTCTGTTCATCTTCCGACATAGGGTGATGGAGGGGTGTGAATTCTCCAGTCTTTCCATCGAATTGTACGAAGGAAGGGGAAGATCTTTCTCTGTTGATTGGTACAGTGGATAAGACAGTATACCAGGTTTCTTTTGTTGGAAATGAAGAATGAGTTGCAAATATGGTATTTTCTATTGAAGTTGAGTTTGAGGTAAAGGTGAAAATCTTCCATCCCGTTGAGTCGGTTTCCTCTTGGATCGCAATACCATTGAAGGAATCGTCGGAATATAGAGAATGGAAATGACCAGTGATCGCAATTCCTGATTCTTCATAAGGTAGAATGCTTTTGGTAATAATGTTAAATTTTAGATGGTTGAAGCCAGTATTCTCATCATCTGACAGGAAGTTACTGGAATCACATTTCTTCACTTTTATTAATGATTTTCTCCCATGCAAACTAGATACTATATCTAATCCTCTATTTTCATTAATCAGCGGAGCAAATAGTTCATGTGTTCTCCTGTTGTGAGCAAGACCGAGGATGAGAAAGGAGGCATTCCTCGATGGCTTCAAATTCAACCCAAACTTAGTCGCTTGACTACTGAAAAAATAGATCACAAGAAACAGGAACCCTTTCATGCTGATCATAGTGAAAACATCAAGGCACTCTGCTCAACAATAATTTCTCTTTTGTGCCTGAAGAATGTTTTATCTGACAGTTATTCTTATGGTTAGGCATCTTTAGCAATTCGTCTGACCTAACGAGATTGCCCAGGGGCCGGCACCTAACGAGATTGCCCCACACTAAGGGGCGATCGAAATGCCAGGGCAGATTGAAAGGTTGGAGTGAATGATACATGCGAAAAGCATCTCATTTTAAAATTTAATAAAGAAGAAATTGTATCGAAAGAATAATCAGATATTTAAAAAGAGGTAGAAGATTGTCATGTCTTGTCTTGTCTTGTATTCATCGACAACCTTCTAGCTTTATTTTTCTTAATCAATGACATCCATATCAGCATAATCTTGACTGCTGAGAGCTTTACTCGCAGCTTTCGTCCCTGACTTCCCATCATCACGTTGACTATTACTATCACTATTCTCTAATTGACTTGCTGTTGCTTTAA
>VKHI01000066.1:0-92120 GCA_015145745.1 Poterioochromonas sp. DS
TCATCCGCTGAAGAATGCTCCAAAGCTCTGAACTGGAGTTGTTTGGAGTAGTCGTTACCAGCAGAGATGTTGGATACAAGAAAGATAGCGATGAAAATCGCTCCACCTTCAATCCAGCCATCATCAGGGTGAGACAAGATACCAATAACAAGGGACACACTTGCAGCAGCAATCAAAATTAAAAGTGTGCCATCAGTTAAAGCTTCAAAGAGAAGTGCAAAGTAGCTATCCAATGGTGTTTCTGGATATTCGTTGTTACCAAACCGGGAACGCAAATCTTCAACTTGCGCATGGGTAAGACCGGTGGTCAGATTTAATCCAATCATCTGCATAAGTGCCGGTGTTCCACCTAAGGCTTCCAAAGCCTTCTTGTTCTCAACTCGTGCTTGCTCCACATTCAAAGAGTCCAAAACACTTTGAGTCAATTTGATCCCACCAACCTGGGATTCCTGTAAATCAAGATGGTTAAGATAGTAAGTGCTTGTGGGATAATGAAAAAGATAATAGATCTTACCGCTAATCTAGTTCCGTCAGACATATAAGGAGGGAGCGACACTTTTCAGAATTAATTTACGAATAACTTCTAATTGAACTACAACTACAGACTTCTTCTTTTTCTTCTTTTCTGTCTTGGTTGTTAATTATGATTGGAAAAGGATTGTTTTGATCGTATAATTCAGAGACGTTTCATCACTAAACCTTCAATTGCCACCATCAGTCGTTACGGAATAGAATTCAGAATTTAGAATTCCTTCAGTTTTCCTTCAGTTTTCCTTCAAAGTATCTTTTTGCTCAGTTGCTCAACTGGGATGATTGATGATTACATGGATCTTATTTAATTCCAGTTATTATGAGGTTTATTAAATGAAGGTTGTATTGAAAGAGTCGTTTAATTGTGTCGAGTGGGTTGTTATCTATAGTATTTCGAAACAAAAAACCGAAATTTTACTTTCCTGAAATACTACTTGCGTATTTATTACTCTAATTACAGATTTGAGAAATCGAGTAAAGTGTTAAGGCAAGTAGAAGTACCGTCATTTTAATTTTGGAGTTTGGTTAATTTAAATGAATAGAGAACATATGCTATTGTTATATGTACAAAAATAGAACAAGTACATGAACTGAAATGATTTACACACGATGAATGACATCTTTTCTGAAGTGAAATGGATGGAATAAACAACAAGAACAAAAAGAAAATCTATTTCCCTAAAGCAATCGGTTTTGTAAGATTGCTTCATCGAATGTGGGAATGTATTCGTCATCTTCAGCAGATGGTATATCGATATCATGTCTAATAGGTTCAAGGAAATCTAATAAATCTAAATCATCCGGCGTAAACAGCGAAGCTTCTGATGAACGCTTTGTTAGTGTCTTCGTATTATCATCTCTTTCAGAAGCAAAGTTGGAAAAAATTGGGAAGTTAAGCAAGTCTCGCTGGTGCTCTGTTATAGGAGGAATAGGTTGCTGCTGGCGCTGCACTTGACTGCGGAGAAGATGTTCAGGTCTTGGAGGAGGAATTTGCTTGTTGAGATTATTTTGCTTCTGATTTTCTAAAAACTTCGCAAAACCAATATTCATCGTAAGCTTTGACATTTTAGGATAAGTAGAATTAATTTCCATTGATGAAGGGGCTAATGCAATCATGGAAGGAGCAGTTGAGGCTGAAGGAAGATTTTGTTGCTCAGTCGCTTGTCGTTTCACTGCATGCTCCTCTGCCTGCGAGTCAGCTACGGTATTTGTGTGAGGTGCCTGCTTTCGCTTTGAACCGAATCGCTCTGATGGCAAGCTATGTACAGCTGCCATTACTTGATCATAGGTCTGTAAACTGCCTTTCACTGGTAATCTTTTTATTTCTGAGAGAAGGTCCTTGCGATTTCGCTGAAACTTCGGATGGAAATAACAACCTTGATCTTCACCTTTAGATAATCTACGGAAGCCGTACAAATTCAACTGTCTTTGGAAGCTAGTCAATTTGGTCTCTATAAATCACTTAAAGTAAGAGAAAGTGATTCAAAGGCATTTTATAGTAACTCACGTTTAAAATATCTTGGAACAATGTCTTCAGCAAATTTATCCGGATCTTCAATACGAAAACACATCCCATGTGATGCCCAAGCAATCAATCCACTTGTATCAATTTCCAAAAGAATAAATAATTTTTGAGGAAATGATAAAGTTGAATTTGCATAATCATTCATCTCAAGACTGTCCGATGACATTGTTTCCCTTCGTTCAACTCTCAAAATATCTAATAATCCTAACAATTCTTGGGAATAGAATGAAGTCTTCTGATGTGTTTAGTTTGTGGTGTTATTTGTTATGATAGTTGTTGGTGGTATTCTTATTCTTATTATTATTGCTATTGTTATGGTGTGTTTGTTGATGAGTGAAGTGCGATCAGGTAGAGAGAGTACTTTGAGTCGATCGTATAGAGAATGACTCTCTATCCACCCTAACTGACTCACACAAAGTATACGTCAGTGAAAAAGTTCTTTTCATTATTTTACACTACAGAATTTAATTAAGCAATAGACTAATTTCTATGACTCACGAATGTGTGTAGACGAGGTATGTATTATGTCTTCGACATAGAAAACAAAGTAGATTGAGTTCAAAACTGTGCAAAAAAAAGAAGAATAAGTATATCTGGATAATGAATTCTTGAATCTATTATTGGAATTCATTGAGCAAAAGTGAACCATCTAAACAATATACACGTGTCCCTAAAGGTGCCTGTATACTGTCTCTTGATCGATAAACTATATCTGCTTCACAGAATCTGCACCAAACTCTCGTATCTTCAGAGAATAAGCTAACTGTAGGGTAAAAAGGGTTTTCATTCGTGCTTAGACTCTCTGTTAATTTCGAAACCTCCGCTGTTAGTTGAATTGGCTCTCCATTAATGTTAAATTTCACCACGCCTTTATTTATAGCACTTGGTCCCCCGAACGCATTTTCTTCAACTGTCAACTGAGTGACAGTAGTCTCAGGATGAGTAATTTCTGATTGAGCTAAGCTTGGTTCCAAATTAGGAACATGAATAGCCTCATCGTGAGAAGTAGAGGCAATACTCGATCCTTGTTTGGGTATGTAAACAAGCATGCCCACTGTGGATCCTGCCTCAATCTTCTTCTGATTCTCAGTCTGATACCAATGGCTTCCTAGAAGAACTTGACCGTCGTTATATAAACCAATCGATTGAGGCCAAGATCCAACCATAACGTTTAGTGGACAATCAATTGACGTGAATCCAATTCCTAAAGTCGGAACTTGAGCACTAGAAACAGTGATAGACAGTTCCAGGTAAACATAAGTATTAGGATGAATAGCAATCATCGATCTTGTGGAACAACATAACCCTTTTCCAGTTTTGACTGCGCAATGATTGCCACAAGTTAAAGCAATGCCATTGGAAGTCTGCCGTGAATCGAAAACAGCATATTGACCACTTGTTCTCGCTTCAGTGGCTACCATGCGACTGTACTCATCACGTGAAACTGATTGAGCCTCGAGTCTCAAACGATCACGAGCAGCAAACATCAAACTCACTACCCTTTCGGAAGCTCGATTCATCACATATGCCCGTGAGAAAGGCGTAGGGGGGAAGGAGGCTGGTGAATCAAGTCCAGTGTTCTCTGCCCCTATAACACTCGATTCTGACTCAACCAAGTCCTCTCGGTACGATTCTGAAGCTTGTGATTTATGAATTCGTACAGTTGCTCTGAACGGATTTAGTGGCACAAAGTTGTGCATTGCGCGAACGGATCTACGGAAAGGGACTGGAGCTTCTCCTGCATTAGCTTCTTGTTCCAGCTCTTCATACGCAACAAGTTCAGACAGTTCATGAAGAGATATAGTCTTTTCCTCAGGGAGTTTCGATTGATACGGCCAAACCAACGTTAGAAAAATCTAAGATAGAGAAAGCAGCGTTAACTCAACGAAACGTATACAATGTTAGGTAATTTACCTCAAGGAAGGCACCAGTACAAAAGATAAATAATTCAACAATTTCCATGTTTAAAAATTTTAATTTCACAGTATCCCATACATATTGAAGATTCTCAAATAGTTTTAATATCTCCTGAAACCATGGCTTTCTCTTAAATAGTTTATAAAAAATCTTATATACTCTGATTCCAATATAAACACTTGGTGCAATATAAAACCAATAAAAAATATTAAATGGAAATAATAATATTCGATTTACAAATGATGTAAATCCATGGAAACGTGAAAAATCAGGTCCTTGATATTGTTTACGACTATATTTAACAACCTTCGATTTTAATGTTTTTAATAAAAATAATAAATATAATTCTAATTTATTGACAAAAAGACAAAATAAAGTAATAATCCTACTTCGAAATGTTTTCATTCTTCTTTCTTTTGCTTGCTTAATGATTGGTTGAAGTTCTTCTTACCACATAAGACAAAAAAGAAAATGGAGAATTTTCTGTAATACCCTTAAACCAACTGAATCCCTTAAAAGAAATGAATAATCAGTAGCACAGTTTATTCTTCAAAGCAACTAAATCTGATTGAAATCCTTTCTCTTAAAGTTAATTGGAGGTCAATGTGGCGAAGAAAGAAAAGTGAATTGGAGCAGCCCTGTCACGTAATTTTAGAAAAATCATCTTTTACCTTCTCTTTTCCTTGAAAATATCCGAACTTTTCACGGATAAATGAAAGAATTTACCACCCCCTTATATCGTTCACTCCATCAATAACTCATAGTTCTAACACTTATTTTGATCTCATCAACCGCAAATGGTTGATAGAATCGTTGAGTTTTACAACTTTGAAAGTGATAATGAAAGCCATATCAATGGTGAAGAATTATCAGATTTGTCAGATGAGTTTGATGATGATTTTGACACAGTAGATGGAAACTCATCACAGCGGTCAACTACAAGGTCCCAATCGTCAAGAGATCAACATCTTCAAAATCCAACATCAACCTTAGCTATTGATGATATTCCTTATGATCGTGATTTAAAGTGGATTAATGTTCCTACAACTGCTCGTCCGAAAGCTCCTCAACAAGTCTTGTACAATCCAAATCAGAACAGACTCTTCAAACAAGTAAATGAAATTACGAAATCAAATGCACAAGAACTAAAAGATTTAGATGATCACTATCGTAAATTAGATGAGCGAAAAAAATTTGCTGATCAAAAATACGAGCGATCTTTTCCTGATCGAAAACAAAAGCCTTTCCGTAAGGAAGACCGCTTTGGAAGAGGAGGCGGTGGGAATGCTGGAGGTAGATTCAACGAAAACAGAGGAAGGGATGAACGCCAATACATGGAGTCGGAAATGTACCAAGGCGAACCATATCCAGATGACTCACCATACCATCAACAACAACCACCTCAATTCTCACAACAAGATCGTCGCTTTGATGGTGGGAAGGTCGGTCCAGGTCCTAGAGAAGGATTTAGAGATCCAATGGAGTCTCCTCATGATCGATATCATGGACTTCATCCACTCCATCACCAGCACAACCATCGAAACAATTCTCGTCGTAGGCAAGGTGAGCGTTTCCCGAATGACTATCCATCCTATGGAAGTAGCAAGCTGGCAAAAAACATTTCTGCGAACCAGCAGCATCATGATGATCAAGTGCGCCATGCTCGTGGTGACGAAGTATACCCTTACCCTGAGCAACATCCTTTAAGAGATTACTATGATCATTCACCACATGACTTCAGACAGTCTAGTGATTTCCCACCTTCTTCAAGTAATGATGATTATCAAAATTATGCTTACCAGGCTCCATTGGGAGGATATGCTGCTAACCAATTTCGTCGAACACCCCCACCTCAACAATCGCCAAGTACATTAGCGAACTCAACTTTCTCTGCTCAAACAGCAACATCCAGCAACACATCGCCTGGTGGATTGAATCCTTTTGCTCAAGAGTTTGTGCCATCTTTTATGTTACGTTGAACAAATTCTGAGCAAGATTTATCATTATGATTTATTCGTTGAATACAGATGAAAGAGAAAAATGCCAATTATTCGTTTAGCAGAAGTTGAGAGATGAGGAGAGAGCGCTGAGAGTAAGTGCTGAAAGGCAAGTCATCTCCTTCCCCATATAACTCTTTATCTATTCCTTGCACTCATCCATGGTACTGTCTGAAAAAGAGTATCATGTTGAATGTGTCTTCTTGGAATCATGCATGCATTATGAATTTAGTGCAAATTCTGTTCTCAAGGAACTTGAGGCAAGCAGCAAAAGATATTGAGTAAAAATAATTTGATTTCTCCATTTAAATATGTAAAATTAACTTCGTCAATGAAAGATCATGCTGTTGGAATGATAACTCTTTCTTCATCTGAAAGGAATGGTTCAACCAATTTCCATGCTCCTGGTTGAACTTGTGCCTCTACTAAAATATCATCTTCCCGTAACTGCTCTAAGATATCATTTCCTTCAACGACATATCCAAAAAGAGAATAACGAGTATTTAATCGTTGAATAACTTTTTGATTATGGATATCATTGATATTGGTTCCGGCACGATCTTGTTTCAACCAAAAGAAAGCTGCTGACGCACCATTTCCATCACCTTTATCATGATATATTCCAATTGCACCATACTATACACAAACAAGGGGTTTGATGGTTAGGAAAATGATTGAAAAGTGTTGCAAAGGACATCACAGGGATCGCATTTGTGTAAACGGCGGAATTTTGTGCCGAACCGATGACAGTGTAACGATTGCGGCTGTTATCTTCACGATAGATTTCTAGGGGTATCTTTCTTAATTGATCTGTAATAGGATCTCGATATCCAAAAGGTGAATATCCTAATATAGTGTAGTTGACAATCTCTGATCCAGAATATTCAATCATTTCTTTCTTGACAGGGATATTCTCATAAAACTTCCTATTACACAGATCTATGAAATTTCCTGCTGTAAAAGGATGATTAATTCCATCAACAACAAGGAGGACATCTCCGTAAGGATTTTGTTCAGAGAAACTTCCGATCGCTTTTCCTTCAATGGTACTTTCACCAGATACCTCATTAATGATAGATTCCTCTGATGTTGAATCTCTAATAGTCTCTGCATTTAATTTGGTTGAAGGAAGCAACTTCATTATTCCAGGCCTTTCAAAAGTCAACTTCACGATCGCCCGTCCGAGAAGTCTTGGTAAGGGTTTAATACTTTCTAAGACCACTTGATCATTCTTTCCATCATAGAAGCTTTTATCCTTGAATAATGCGCGATTTGATGCTGAATTGAGCTTTAAAGGTACTTGTAAGTATGCTAAAAGATGTAAATCATTTAAAGCATTACGGACACATCTTAATGAATACTGAATATTGCACTCTTTAGAGAAATCAACTAATAGTAATAAATGCTTTTTCAATAACTCTGAACATGTAGTAAATTGTTCATTACGAATATTATTTAAACCTAAACTATCTTCTTCCTCACTATAAGGTTTGAGCTGATTTTGATTGTAGAAGAAAATACCCGCAGCTCTCTGCGCATTGTTCTGAAGGTTGATCCATAATCGACTTTGAGGATCTTGCAACTGAAGGATTTGCTGCTTTGTTGGATTTATTAATTGAATGAAGCTCTCTAAATCAGCTTGTATCTGACCAACCAAAACATTATCCAAAGGCAAAGAGTTGAGTAAAGCTGACTGTGGGAGGAGAGGGATGGAATAGAGTTTTCGAAGAGGTGAGAACGCAGATTCCGCTGCATCAAAACCTATTGCACCACCATTATCATCTTTAGCTCGAGCAGCGATTGAACGAAAGAGTAAAGGGTATAAATGTAAATTAATCAAGGTTGAAGTCGTAAATCTAATCTTTCTACGAAAGTCATCGCTAATAGTTTGCGGTGAATCGTCCAAATCTTTCACCCTCCATAATGTTTTTGCTTGTGGCGATAGTGGTTGGTAAAATGCAAAATAAAATGATAAAAGTTGCAAGAGCAAAAGAACTTTCAACATATTAATAATAATAAACAGATGTCGCTATCTACGGTGTAAATTTGAGAAATAATTTTCACTCTCACTCCGAATAATTAATAACTAGTTGATCTTGTTCACTTAGAGATCAAAGGGAAATGTATACTCAAACAATTAATTGCAATACAAAGATGGCAATATACTATAGAAATTAGAATATGAATACTATTTCAATTAGCTAAGATACTTTAACGAGAGACAGCAGAACAGTCGCTGATTGGGAAGCCTAAGTAGGTTAAGTGGTCATCAACATTCAATTGACTACCAGAGTATTGGTCAGAGCAGGTAGGATCTTCACAGCTGGTATCGCAAGTCTTTAAAGAACCAGATGCATTCTCGAATTCCTCGCGGCAAACATGGTAGTACTCCATTCCAGTTGTCAATGGTAAGTGAGGTACAATATCTTTGTTGTGAACAACTCTCCAAGTTGGAACTTTGCCAGTGGCGAAAGAAGCATAGGCTTTATCACCAGTGCGTGGCTGACCGAAGTTATACACAGTGGTAGTATATCCGGCCTTAACAAGGTCCATCGAGGTAAGTTGAGCCAAAGCGGCACCTATATCAGAAACTGTTATAGGAAGAAACTAGAAGAGAGAACGACATACCTAAGCTGTGGCCGGTAGTCTTCACTGAGTAGCTTGGGTACTTGGTCTTAAGCGACTTAACCGCAGAGATAATACCCCCAATAACCTTTTGTTCTGCTTCATAGAAACCCTTGTGAACTTGACAGTTGCATTCTGAGAAGGAAGTGTAAGAGGTTTTCCAAGCATCCAAGTTAGAAATCCAGTTTCGGATGGAAGAAGATCCACGGAAAGCAACGTAGATTGATTTGTCCGAAGGAAGATATCCAACATATCCCTCAGTATCTGTCGCAGTGTCAGAGATGACAGAGGTAACAACGAATCCTGTGGTTGGACCCTTGAAAACATGTGACTTGTAAGCTGACTTTCCACAATAAGCAGCGGCGGATAACCACAAACCAATTTGAGCCTGATTATAATCCCATGAGGCAGATAAAGTCTCATTCACATAAGCAAATGCCAAAGGCAAGATAGCTAAGAGAAATAACTTGAGCATCATCATTTTTCCTTCCTTTGATTGTTTTCTTTGTTGAGGTTCTGTAGTATCAAGAGTGAGCCTTTTCGGTTTCTCGCTTTTTCGATTTTTCGGTTTATGTTTCAGGCCGTTTCATTTCAGCTGTTTGTAATTATTCTTTGGATGTTTGTAGGGGGAAAAAATGAAGGCTATTTCATCTAATAAGTCGCCCACAAGAAAATCCATTCGTATTGCTGATACGAATGGTGGTGGTGGAGGGGGCAATACGAGCAATAACGCCAGTAACCAGTTAATGAATACAAGAAGCTCGAATGTTGGTCTACCTAGTGGAAGACCATCATCAGCAGGTTTACAAGATTCGATGCATTATCATGAAGATGGAAATATTGCATTGCAAAATAAAATCCTTCAATTAGAGCGTGATCTTGAAAGAAGACAAGAAAGTTATATCACACGTGAAAGAGCATATAAAGTTCGCATTGATGAATTAGAAGAAGAATTAGCATCACAACGTGAATTAAAAACAGGATGGATGAAATCTGATGCACGTATGACAAATTTGAAGGGAATGCATTCACAAATCCTAAATAATGTTGAACTGGTTCAAGATCGTACAGCAAGAATCCTACAAGAACAAGAAAGAGATTTATTACGTGCATTTCGTGCACGTTTATTTGATGTACAAGCTGAATTAGAAAAAGAGAAAAATAAAAAGGATGATGGCGCTGCAGCATGGATTGAACGTTCACGTCAATTAGAAGCTGAAGTAGAATGGGCAAAAGAAGTAGCAGATCGTTTAGAACGTGTTAATCAAACATTATTACAAGAAAATAATCGTTTAAAAGGACAATTTACTAGTCAAGAAGAAGATCGTAATTTTTTAATTAAACAATTAGTTGCAGTTAAGAAAGATAACGCAAGATTACGTGCAGAATATAATGAATTAGAAAAAGAAAATGAACATTTAAAACAAAATATTGATAATTTACAAGATAAAATTAATAATCAAGGACCACCTGTATCAACAAAAAATATTACTAATATGACAACAGCAAATACTATATTACAACAAAAATTAGAAAGTGAAGAAAAATATAAAGAATTAAATACACGTTTAAGACGTTTATTAGCTGAAGAAAGAAAAAGTTTAGCTCAAGTACGACAAAATTATGCAAATGAATTAAAAATACGTACTGATATGGAAATGTTGTTAAGACAATGTGTTGAAGATGTCCGTAAAGAAATTGCTCGAAGGTATGTCATTCTCTATAAAGTTTTGTTTTTTCTTTTCATCTGAGTTCTTCTGCCATCCGTAGATATATTGAAGATGGTCAATTCAATAATACTACTGGAAATGACTTAGCAAAGCTTTATGCGAAACAACCTGGTCTCATCCCCGTGGATGATTTCACTCAAGGTGATCGTGAACGAGTATTGGAGTTGTTGCTCTCGCAAGAGCGTGTTGTTTCACTTATCTATGCGAAAACCTTTCCAATTAATCCGAATATTAGTCATAAACCCAATGCAATGGATGGGACTGGGACAAATGTTAATGGTGGTACTCTAGCCAGTGAATTCAACAATCTCTTAGACAGCGGTGATTACCCTTCCTCACCCACGAATAATGGGACTGGCAATATTGACCATCGTCCGTCAACAACAGGTGCGCTACAAGGTGGAAATGGTGGTAATACAAGTGGAGGAAATAACGGAAATAGTAATAATAACAATAACAGTAGTAGTACAAAGGGAGGATTGACTCTACCACCTGTAAATCAAGCTCGAGGGATTAGTCGATAAAAAGGAATCTAATTTACATGATATTCAAAAAGAATATCTATTATTGATAATCACTTAATTGAATAATTGCTATCTTCTTTGTATGTAAATAGAAAGATAATCGCTTTGGTGTTATTTACTCCCTTATATCTTCGAACTTTGAGATGAATAGGTGTGAAGTTTACAAATAGGGCTTAAGATTTAGATGTACAAACAAGTGAACAAGAAAAAGGTAATTTATGGGTAGACTACTTTATTTCCAAAGCTTTTAAGCGATTCGACGTAGCAGGGGATTGAGAAGCGACTGACGAAGGTTGTTCTGAGATGGTCTTTCCGAATCGAACCTTCAATCCTTTGGCTGTCATCAAATAGGCATCTTCACGATCAGAGTAATACTCAGGGATAGTCTTCTCAATCTGATAGCCAAAAGAAGTCTGATAGAGGTGACAGGCAGCAGTATTTGATACCTATAAAAGCAACGTAAACCTTAATAGAAAAGGAAATTATGAGAAACAACTAACCCGACAAAATAGTGAGGCAGAGTTTACATAATATTTGGATACCATATTTTCATGAAGCATTTCTAGAATATGCTTAGCAACACCATGACCTCGAAATTTACTATTCACAGCAACACTGACAAGATGCCCACAATACATAGAACTATCCTCTAAAGCATAAGGGAGAACTTCCATTCTCCCTAAGGCATATCCCACCTATTTCAAGAATAAGAATCAAAGAGGTGGGATAACAAAGCATTATTACCATCTCAAATCTATCTGTCTCAGCGATAAATGAGAGGTCAGGAAATCGTTGAAGATGATTAGTATAGAATTGATGAGAATAATTTTCTTTCAAATTATCTAAATTACATTGATTTATTTTATAAATATCATCTGGTGAAGCTGGTCTGATGCTGTAAGTAAAAGGATTCGGATTCGTTGCATGTGGTGCATTTCTAGTGCTTGAAGACGTAAAAGTGCGAATGACCGGGCGATGAGATCTTATGGTAACAAGTCGGAGAAGCAGGAGGAGAGATGACATTAGAGAAAACATTGATTGAGTTGTTCTTGAAATTGAGCAAGTTTGGTAAATTTAACCCTTATCCATCCAGCTGTAAGTGATCAAAGCAACAAATTAGCACTAACTCTAGCTTTAAAAACTTGAAGGGATGATCGAACGATGAAAAGCGATGAGAAACTAATGTGAATTGATTCAAGCTCAAGAATTTGAAGAAGTGACACACACAAAGTTTCTCTTTGGTTCCTATAGCGCAAAATTAAGAAATTTAAGAGAAAAGTTGATTTTTCAGATTGTGAATATTTTTCTGTTAGGGACATTACGGACAATCCTCTTTCAATTTTTGATTAGCCTGTTGGAGGATTTGCCATTCTTCTCTTCTCTTCTCTTCTCTTGAAGAATATGATTATAGTCTACGACTGATTCACATAGTATAGTATAAAATATGAATGAGGAAGAAGTTCAAAGTGATGGAAGGAATCTCCTTCAACAATATCTTCAAAGATTTTTTGAATGGAGTCCGTTTTTCGCATTATTCTTTATGGGATTGACTGGAGGTATTATAGGGAGTTTAGGCGGTTGTCTTTTCAAAACAATTTGGTTTAATTTACAACTTACCTATAGTCAAGGGAATGGATTTGTTGCTGCAGCTTCGAATATGCCTATCTGGCAGCGAGTCCTTATTACCGTTGTGTCGGGAACTCTTGCAGCCTTGCTGGTTCACACTTTTCAAGAGTATTTTACACCATCAAAACTCGGACCTGACTATGGTGAAGCAATTAAGGAGGGAAATGGACGTCTTCATCTTGTTCCTAGTCTTCTGAAGAGCCTTTTAGGAATCCTTATCATTGCTGGAGGTTTTACAATTGGTCGCGAGGGTGCAATGGTTCATTTTTCTGCTTTATGTGCCTCTGCAGTAGGGCAATTCTTAGAATTGGCTCCTCGAAAACAGCGACTACTTGTCGCATGTGGTGCAGCTGGAGGGTTTTCAACAGCCTATCTCGCACCTTTGGCGGGAGGCATCTTTGTTTGTAAACAGCTTCTAAAGAATGTTCAAGACATCTCTGAAATTGCTGCGGTGATGTTAGCTGCTATGATGGGGAAATTAACAGTGATGGCAATTTTTAAGGATGAGAATTATCCTCTTTATGAAGATGTGGATGTTCAAACACTTCGTTTAAGATATCCAGATTTAGTCTTCTCTATTATTGTAGGGAGTATATGCGGTCTATTTGGAGGTTTTATGATTTATCTTTTTGAATCAATTCGAAATTACGCAGAAAAACATGTTCCTTCCTTTCCTATGCGGATCTGGACTGCTGGTGTTGTAGTGGGTTTGTTATCTTTGTGGCGTCCTGAAGTATGGGGTAACGGTTATTCAACTTTACAAAAAGTTTTACAAGGAGATAACTCTGGAGAATCTCATCCTTCATTTCTTGATATTGACTCTGTAGTCTACTATGAGGTCTTTTTCTTGAGGCTTATTGCAGTAATTGCGACAACAGCTGTGGCTAATCTCCCCGGAGGAGTTATGACCCCAATGATGACATTTGGAGCAATGATAGGATTTCCTTTAGGAAACTGGTTGAAAGAAGCTGCTAATCTTCCACATCACTCAGCAGTTCTGTGTGTTGTAACAGGAATGGCTTCTCTTCTTGCGACTACTACACAAGCTCCAATCATCTCATCTATATTAGTCTTTGAATTAACTGACGGATATCGTTGTTTAGGAGTTACCATTTTCGCTTCAATTGTTTCCTTTTTGGTTTCGAAGAATGTGAAAAGGCTATTATTTAAGCATCAATCAGATCGTGTCTTACTTCATTTTCACTTTCTCAAAAATCCTTTATATTCTTTGTCGTCCTCGACAGCGGTCAAGACAATGACAAGCAACGAAGATTGTAATATAAGAGATAGTATTGAGGATGAAGAGAAACAACAAGAAAGTAAGAGCGATCAGGATGAACTTGAGGATGTGGTGGATAGAGGGGATCTTGAGCATTCAACGAAGAGACCAGTAGAAGACTTTAGCTACCAACTAGAAGAGAATCCATTAGAACTGAATGTCTTATCAAGATCATTTCGGCGTGGGAGTGATCCAGATACCATTGTTCTTTCCATGGATCGAGATTGGTGAGAGAGGGAGAATGAATGTAAATAGAACTATTTGTCGTGTGTGTGTGTGTATCCCTTTATAATAGAATAGAAATGTTTTTTGTTATAAATAAAAAATAGCATAATTTTACAAACAAAAAGAAACACTATGATAGGAAATTATGGCTTTCAAATCGTTGATGAAGAGTATAAAATCGCGGAAATATCAAACGACTGTGATCATCACTAACAATAAATATTAATTATAGAGATTCATCGGACGTTGCTGATTCCAGCGAGGGAAAGCTGTATCAATCGTTTGATCCCATTTTTCAGATAAGATAGATAATAAATCTGAAGTGATATCAGTATGTTTCCTCGTCCCCGCTGGCTGCTCCTTCTGGCTATTTCGTTCTCGTCTTGGTGGAGCTTTCTTCCTCTTCCATGTCGCAGTATCAATATTTACGATATTGATAGCGAACATTGTCAAATGAGGTAAGAGGCAGTCTCTCTTCTCACAACGATGACTTTCCCATATCGCATCGACACTTCCCCCATAGTGACCAAAGGAGCACTCCGCACATCCATAATAAAGAGAAGCCTGAGAATTATACGACGCTATCTGATTCGAAGGTATGGTCTCTGGTTTCTCCACTGGAATTGATGAAGAGGAAAAATTTTGAGGTTGTGAAGACGGTTGCTTGACAATGTTACTAACATTATAGAAAGATTCATCAGAGCTACTGGCCTCTTCTTCTTCCATTTCGTCTTCCTTCGATTGCTGATTGCTCAACGTCTTTTGCCTCTTTTTATCTTGTGCAAGATCTAAAGTATCTTCTTCGTCATTACTCTCTCCTTCATCCTCCGAATCCTCCCTAGCTTCCACAAGCAATCCATCAGAATAAAAGCTATTATGAGCCTTCTTTAAAAGCTCAAACCGTGAAGGTAGTAAAGGTTGCGGAATAAACTCCAAAGACAATCCCGTACTCCTCCTTTCTTTGAGAGAACCATTTTTCATCATTTGTAAATGTTCGTCATGAAAATATTTTAAAGCGATTCGCAAAGCTGATAATTCAACTCTAATCTTAGATAATCGAAATAATTCATCCCAGATCTCATATAGACTTCGATAAATTGTTAGCGACAAATCTTCTTTCGTATTTGTTGTCGCACTAGATGACGAAGGAAGAGAGAAAGTTACCATGCCGGGAGTTGGACCTCCAGTCTCTTTAGATGGATTTGGAATACTAAAGGAGGAGATTAATGTCGGTAAATATTTCACTATTAACTCATAAATAATGAGAAGATTATTTTGAATCAGTGAACTTGGTGCTTTTACGAAGAAGAGGTGAGGTGGCTTTGGGATCTCTGCTAAATCGATTCTTAAATCTAATAGATGAAATTTGAAAATATCATAAGGAAGTAATCCATCTTGAGGTAGGAAAGGGATGAAATGGAATGACGATAACGTTGATTCCTCTCCTGTCATGATATCATTTGTATGTAATGAAGAACTCGTAAGTTGTAATGCTGACAGAATACTCTCATGAGATTGGAAAGGGTCTAATGCTCGAAAATATGCTTGCAAATATTGAAAGATTTTCACAAGTGATGAACTCATTTTAACAGAATTTGCCACAGCAGAATCTTTATCTGTGAGGCTCTTCTTGGTAGAAGATGATGAAGCTAATATTTGTTGCTTCCGATAATTTAGAAAAGTCATAATTACTTTTGCCGCCTCTAATGTTGTCAGTGAGAGATCATGCCGATTACCAATAGACCCAAACCAATTAATGGGAGATAAAGTAACTTTTCTAAATTTCTCTTCTTTCACTGTCACTCTACCTTTCGTTCTTCTGCTAGGTCTATTGGGGTTCTTTTTCACCGGTGAAAGTCCTGAGAATGGAAAACTTTGATTTGATTTATTTCTTGTTAAGGAGACTTGACTACCAAACCCTTTACTTACAACATTATCTTCGTCATCATCTTCTTCGTCATCGTCCTCTGAATCATCTTCTCGATCAGCATCAAAAGTTGCTGTAACTTGATGGCGACTCATCCCAACTTCGCCAACATCATCTTCATCGTTATCTTCATGAATGTAAGCATTTGTTTCTTGAAAGGAAAAGAGGGGCTTCGCTGAATAAGAAGAAGAAGCTGTTAAACTGGAATCAGAGCGATAAGCTTCAGAGTCTTTTAAGAGTGGGGACGCAAAATCTTCATAATTCACATCTCCCCATGAAATCATCTGAGCGAATACGTCTCCGAACTGACTTTGTTGAAGAATATAACCACAGAAGTCATATTGGAACCCTGGAGGTATAGGAAAAGATGAATTTGAGTCTTGGAACCTTGTTTGGCTACTAGTTCCCTCTTCAGACTCGGTGCTATTGTCATTTTCATCTGATTCTTCAGAAGAATCATCTTCCTGAAATGTATTTGACTTCTTCCTACTGCCGGATGAAGTGCTACTTCCTTTCTTAGAACTTCCCGATGGGCTTCTTTTGTAATAGGGAGTTTTGATATCTGAGAGCATTAGGATATCTAAGCCTATCAATTTACTAACAGAATCAACGACAGGGAGAGCTTCTGTTTTCCATGAGGGAATATGCTACAAAAGAAAATTAATATACAATGGCTGAATGATAATCAGTCAACTTACGCGAGCAGAAAAAGGTGAAAGAATAGAAGATAAATGACTTCTTCGATTTCTCAAAGAACCTTGATGGGAAGAGTGAGACTGAAGAGGATGAAGAGGGACAGAGGAATAAAGTCGTCGATCATTTATACTATGCAGGTAAATATTGGAAAATGAAGACTGATTTCCTCCCAGAAGCAAATCTGAAAAAAAAAATTAAAGTAAGTTATCTGACAGCACTACATCTTACCAATAGTTCTCTTCTCTTGCGTTGAGGAGTCAATATTGCTTATGACTTTATGCCGCAGAAAATTGTACGGATCGGCTGTAAATTGCTTGTAAATATGCTGATTAGGGAAACGATTATCAAGAAGCATAATTGAGGAATGGTTTGAGGCATAGTAATGGTTCGGATGTGATTGACTTTGAGCGAGCGAAGTGATATTAGAATCAGAAAAGTACAAAGAAGGTGCAAGCTCACAACTTCTGAGATCGTAATTATAAACACTATTATTATTTGCAATATATACATTTGATGGATGAACAGATAATTCTACAAGCGGGGCATTGAAGGATGATGTTGGACTTATGGGAGATTTATCAGAGTGTTTCAACACTCCACTCATTGGATTCCAAGTAAATATCTTCCCTTTCATTGAAATACCCACGGCATGACTAAGATGAGAAGAAATCGAAGTAGTAGAGCCTCGCAGAACAGAAAGCTCCTCTGGTAACTGCCATTTTCCTTTAGGCTCTAGAATCACTGTGCTTGGGAGGGAAAGTCCCTCATCTAACATCTCGTCTGCCTCAAAGGCTTGAAGATAAAATATTTCTCCTCGATTTCCTGCCAATACATTTACACAAGTTCCATAGTCAGTTTTGCCCGCCGTTACAAGCTGTCTGATGGGAGATCCTTTCGAGATATTAACGCTAAAGCTCGGTTGAGAAGGATAACAGTATTGTGGTAATAAAAAATTAGCATTACGAACAACTAATTCATCTAAATACTCGCCTCCAAGATGAATAAGATAGTTTTCCTTCCCTAAAGCGAAGGTCGTCAATGATTGGAGATTAGAGGTTTGTGTCGATTTTTCGAGTTGATCTTGCAAGTCTAACTCAATAGTATCATTCAATAAACCAAATGGAATAAACGTATCCTTAAATACTTGTTGAAAGGTCGACGCTTGACGGTTAGCCGCCATTTGGAGGTGTGCCTTCCTGTCTTTCAGCCATTTTGATTGCAAGGAGGAATTTAGACTCTCTTCTACTCCATGATGCAACGATCTTGGGTGATTACGATAGATACAATAGCTTTGAGAACTACTATGGACATGGGAAATGTCATCTCTGTAAGGTGAGGTAAGAATCGACCTCCCAAAACTCTCCTTCATTCGATCGACTTTGAAAATTGGGGAATAGGGCGCGCATTAAACAAATTTATGCACCTTTTCATAGATTTAGAAGTTACAGTTCGAATTGAGTACAGTCTTACAATAAAGCATAGAATAAAACATCAAAATTATTGGGGAAGCAATTGAGCGCATCAAGGAACAGCAGAAATATTACTAACCATAGGATTCATTTCACTAACACGACCAACGTTTTCAACATTAGGCGCCGTTGTAGCCGATGTCGAGGCTTCAGCAGCGGCCTTACCTCCAAAAGCAGCCGATCCAAATAGAGCTCCCTTGCTACCTCCTACTGCTAAAAGCGTAACAGCGGCAAAGATTGTAACAACTCCACCGACGACGACTCCAGCGATTGCACCATCAGAGAGCGTGCTACTGTTACTATCAGAACCCGAATCACCGACAATAAAGCATGTATTCAAAGTATAGCCTATTAAGATAAATCGGGTCAAAAGAAAGATCAAAGAAGCAAATTATTACCATAATCATCGGTGAAATTATTCTTTCTGCTACATGTATTGGGAATTGTTAATGTACTTGTACTGTATTGACCATCCGATTGACAGATATTACTCGAATAGTATTGATCCATCGTAATTGAGTCTTGTCATGAAAATAGTCATTTTCGGGTATTAGAAACAGGAAAGACTTACCTGAACTAGATGAGCAAGAATAAAGTGTAGAGGTCGTATTTGAAGTCGAAAAGCAGAGATCAATCGGATACGCATTAAACGAAGTGGCTATTGGAACGCTACAAGTCGCGACGTTAATTACAGGTTTGGAGGAATAATATTCTCGAAGAACATAACTTGAAGAAGCCAAAGGTAAATCAGTTCCAACAGAGCAATATCCTTTGACTGATTTTAATTGTTTCACTGAGTTACCCGTGGGTTGACATGTTTGAAACTCGTCTAAAGTCGATGAACTCATGGAATTGGTGCAATTTGTATCACTGTAAAAATTGATGGAAGTCCCAGCGCAGCTTGCTATTTAAGCAAAGCATTACTCATTGCAAATGATCCAAAATGCCATCAGAATGCAAAAAGAACTTACCATTTAGATTCATGACACGAAATGATTGGAAATCTGGCTCATAGGTATCATTGTAAGGTATTCCATAGTATCGAGAAGGAAGACAAGTTCCAGCCGCAACCCCAGTTTGATAATTAACTTGACCGTTACAATTTGTATTTGGATAAAAGTTATAATAGACGTATCCAGAAGTAACTGTCGGCTGAGATTCTGTTCGTAATGATTGTGAAAATACACCAGAGAAACGGTCCGATTGAAGGTTCTGCGATTCGACACGAAGCAAGGATCCAATTAACACAATGAATGCGCAAATATACCGAATTTGATTATGCATCTTGGAGGAGATTCGAAAAAGTTTTTCAAAGCAAAATGGATCTGAGTCCTATCGGTATACCAATAACATACCGAATATAGCTTTTTTCGAACACTTTTTATAATTATCCACCCACAAACACCCACTGACTTTCGATCGTCATAATTTTACAATTATTCACTGAAACTTATATAATTGAAGTCAAAAGCAAAAGGATCCCTCAAATTTTGATTTTGAATATGTTGTGCAATCGGTTTCACCAACTCATGATCTTGCATGTATTTTTCCTCATTCTGATTTAATGCATCAATTAAATGAACAGCACCATACTGGTCAGTTTCCTCTTCTTTGGGATCATTTAAAATTAATAAAGAACTATCATCGGTATTTTTCACTTGATTTTCAACAACTGGTTCTGGTTCGACCCACTGCTCAACTCTTCCTTCCTGAACTTTCTCTCGATATTTCCCACTAAAGAGTCCATGTATATGCGTTATATTTGCTGCTGTCTGACGGAAACTCCGTAAAGTACTTCGCCAAGGTGGATGGAGTTCGTTATAAGTACTATTATAATAATATTTCTCGACAATCTTCCAATCCCAAAAATGATGTAAACCTGTTATATTCGCTGATAACTTCCGTACTTTCCTTATTAAGCTTTTTTCTTTCTCATCTTGCAATAATAATCGTTGTATTTGTTGTTTTAATATTCTTGCTTCTAATTCGATAGCATAAAGGTAAGTTGGACCAAACATAGAATGATCTGTGATAGGATGATTTGCACGTGATTGAAGGAATATAAACGTGGTATTGTGTTTAGGATCTTGAATGACACCATATGAGTCCTCATCTTCAATTTCTGCTTCTAATTCGCAGTTAGATTCATACTGTTTTAGTAAATCATTTGTGCGACGATCGATGATGGTCAATGGATCGTTCCTTGAATAGTAATTACAAACTCGACCACCTTTAAAATACTTCCGTGTTATTGACTTCCCACCACCAAAGGTAACTACATCAATGCGATTAGTCTCAGCGATAGTCAAGTGATGCTTGGCAGCGATGTAAGTTAATGTTGCTCCACCACTATGAGCAAGATGGAGAATTCGGCCCTTTGGATCTAATGTCTGAAATACCTTTCTAAAATGCTCCGTTAGATTCTTTGCTAATACTATTTCACTCGAACGTAGCGCCAAATCAACACTAGCTCGAGAGAAGTCTTTTACCCATGATCCAGATGAAGGATTGTAAAAGGGATAAACCTTCACACCAAAGGCATCTTCAAGAATTTTTGATAAGTTTTGACATTCTTCAAAGCTATGATAAATTCCATTGACAAATGTGATTGCAATCATTTTATCTAAATTTTTAGAAATTGGTGTTGTGCTGATTGCTGAAGTATTGGAAGACTTCCACCAAGCAAGAGCCTTCATGCTCGGATTAAAGCCAATTATACTACATGGAACATAAACAAAATACTGGATTAGAATCAAGATCTTGATGTAAACCGTGACTAAAGGTAAAGATAATCTCATTCAACCGAATTTTAATGTACACGATTACGGCACATCGGCAAACCGGCGCCTTGAGGTTGGAACAATTCTTTCATGAGAATTGGTGGAAGTTGCAAACAATGAGCTCATTACACTTGAATTGTCAACATTCTGTCACAGTTCCGACGTCTTCTCGTCAAGCAGAGTATGTCTTTGATATCAAGCAGTCTTACTCTGACAACAAACTTCTGGTTTCAGCTTCTAATCATTCGATAACAGTCTATGATTATGATCTCAATTTATACCATACTCATGTCGCCCATAGCGATACAATCACCAATATTGCCTTCTCTAAAAGCTCCTCTAATGTTTATTATTCTTCATCTGCTGATAACTCTGTGATGATATGGGACTCAAGAAATCTAAATGCTCCTTGTAAAGTAAAGTTCGACGAAGAGGTTGCGGCAATGATCGTCAATGATTCAGATAATCTTTTAGTTGTTAACCAAGGAATTGATATACTATTCTATGATATGAGAACTTTAGTTTCAAACAAGAAACCCAAGCCTTTAGGAAGGTATTCTGATGTTCACTCCGATCAAGTAACACAACTCGCTTTCTCTCCTACCAATCCGAACATTTTAATTTCTGGAGCAGAAGATGGTTTAATTGGTGTATATGCTTTAGATGCTGTAGAAGCAGAGGAGGCTGTTGCAAGTATTTTAAATACTGATTGTCCTGTAAGTAAAATTGGATTCTTCGGTAATAACTATGAAGGTGTATACTCCCTATCAACAGTTGAGACATCAACTCTTTGGCATTTCCCATCGGCTCAAAGAATTTCATCTTTTCAAAACATTCGAGAACAGACAAATATGGATTATTTAGTTGATTGTATATATGAGAATGGGAATGGGCAATTATATATGATGATTGGGAATCACGAAGGTCACACTCAACTGGTGATTGTTAACCCTAACGCAATTGAAGAATATTCTAATATTATGAATTATAACAATACAACGATGCGCTGTGTTTGTGCCCCACTACGACTGAATCAAGGAGGTTTGACAACTCTGTACACCGGAGGTGAAGACGGAAAAATTAATCTTTTAAAGCAAGGGGATCCAGCAACAGCAGTGAGCAATAGTAATCAACGAGCATCTGTTGAAATAGGTGCAGCAAGAGTGCAAGTGACAAAGAAGAATAGATATAGTCCTTATTAACGATAACATTAAATTAATTGTTAAGAAAAAGAATCTCTTTGAACGAAAGCACAAACTAATCACAAGCAAATATACCACAAAAGTGTTTTTCTGAAGGCTTAATAACCTTTTCAAAGTACTACGTTATCGCTGGAATAAAGTTGGTAGTTGAATATCCGATTCAACCAAGATATCAGATTCGCCTTTTCTGGTTGTGCGATGTTGCCGCTGTTCTTGTTTTCTTTGAGGGAAGCAGTTGATCTTTGTTGCTTCCTTTGATAAATGAAAACTCCCAGATTTAGTCTTAAACGGCGATAAAGAGTCGTTATCATTCAGTTGGTTGGAGGAAATTCTTTCTTTCTCCGAAATATATTCATGGACAATATCGGTTGTGAGCTTGTCACTTTTCACACATAGTTGATCAATATCGGACAATGCTTTATAAATTTCTAATCGAACATTCTTTAATTGTTGAAAGGCTCGTTCGATGTCGCCATCTACCTCCATTCTACAACAACTAATTGAAAGATAATCGTATTAAAAAAAACTATTTGGAAACGATGACTAAAACGATCGTTCGTTGTTGATTTATTCCATAAAAGATGAATTGGAGCCCTCCTTTAGGCTTTACTCATATTGATGAGAATTTAGCCCGTTGTGTCGCACCATTATCCAAAGCAAATGCCCAATATTGTGTTTCAATTCAAGTGGAGCGAATTTTAAACTATTCTCAGCAGCCACTTGATCCTCAAGTGCTCACGATCTTCGAGGAGCATGGAATAAGGATTGTAAGTAATCGCTCGCGAAACTGAATTTTATTTTATTTTATTCTTTCATAACAGCAAGAGGTGAATATTAATCATGAGGAGGTTACCGCTTCTAATATCGCGAAATTTCAAGAGTGGATAGTTCTATGTGTTGAAGATGTGATATCACAGTGCAGCCATGCTTTCACTCTAATTGTAGGAAGTGCGACTAACTATCTTGATTCTGTGGTTCTTGCGTGCTTTCGTAAGGTACAAGACTGGGCTATCGTACCTATTATTAGCGAGTTCAGAATGTTCACTCTGCCTCACAAGTTGCATGATTATGAGCAAATGGTCGAATTGTTTGACGCGTCTTTGGTGGATGTCAATTCTCTATCTCCTGAATGGTATACTATTCATTCGAACATCAAGGTAAAGATAAAATAGATTCTATCACTTCAGGGTTTATGTTTTTTTCCCAATAGGCGGAGGAGATCAAGTTAAAGCAAAGATGCATAGAGCATCGCCAAGAAGAGAACACTGAAAATCTTGATAATGAAGATTTAGAGCAGCGAAGAATAGATGATATCCTCTATCAGTTATTTTTCGATGATCGAAATCAGCTGATAACTGAAAAGGTTTCGTTCAATCCAGCGGTGAGGTTAGTTTACTTAAATACCATGACTATTCTCCTTCATTCTAACCAATACGACTGTTTAGTCTTGTTGCTGATAAAGATGATGACGACTAGACCTATTCAAGAAAAGAGAAAAGATTTGCTTATAATAAAACTATCGACAATACAAATTAATTCAAATATCTGCAGCAGTCTCCGTTATAGCTACAGGGGGTGCTGTGACAACCGGATCTGACGGGAATAGGGATGCCATGGCAGAAGCGTTATTGCTGACGTTGCTTGGAGGTAATGGAGCTGCGAGCGAAGGTTGAGTCGCTCGATGTTGTGACGCAATCAATTGAGAGACTCTATCTTCTGTTAGAGTCAATCTTTCCTCCATGATAGCCATTGTTTTTGTTATGATATCCAACTAGAGTAAATATTAGAAAAAATTACAGTTTTGCTTAGAATGACTCACCTGTCCAATAATATGATCCAAAGTCTTAGTTAAGTTTGCCGGCAATTCATTTCTTGACACTAATCTCTCCGCGGACTCGTCGCGAGAATTGGACGATTTCTTGTGTGCAGACGGAATGGGGGAGGGCGCTGAGGGGGCTGGAGCAGGTCTAGCTCTTAAACGGTTGGGGCTTGGTGCGGAACGAGAATGTCGAATGGAAGGAGTTCCAGTTGAATCATTTGGCGTAAGGGCTGCAGCAGACTTTCTTGAAATTCTCAATTCTTTGCCAACCTTCTCGCTGGAAGTATTCCCTTCTTCTTCGATCTCTACACTTGATCTTGTTCGATTTGGTGTCTGTTCGCTTCGCACGGCTATTCCATTACCATTTGTGATGACTGGAGCACTTTTAGGTCTTTCTCCCATTCCCCAATCAATATCAGGGGCCTTCAAGCCATACAAATTGGATTTCCACACCATAACTAATTCATCAGTTCCGCCAGACGCAAAAAAATGACCGTCTTTCGAGAAAGAGGCAGCATTTATTGGACCAATATGACTTTGCATCGTAAACAACAATCTTCCTTCGCGTAGATCCCAGATTTTCAAAGTCGAATCTCGGGACGCAGAAAGAAGATAATATCCTGAATCGTGTAGCGACAAACTTGTCACGGGACCTTCATGCGCTGCATAGTGTTGAATTAATAAATGAGACCGAATATCCCACATTTTGATAGTTTTATCTGAGCTACCAGATGCTACACAGTTTCCCTCTTTGTGAAAAACTACTGAGTTTACCCCGCTATTATTAATAGAAGACGAATTAGTGTGAATGAAGAAAATGTGTCTGGTTCCTTACTCATTATGATCATAGAAGGTATGAATATTTTGGTGGGCTTCGATATCCCAGAGCTTAACTGTCTTATCATCACTACCACTGACAGCAAGAAGAGCATCAGGACTAAAACGAGCACTTCTGACCCAATTACTGTGACCGACGAGGGAAGAAACGAATTTGCGAGCAGGCAAGGACCAGACCTAATGATAGAATTCAATCAAATCATCGATATCCCTAGCTCTGGAAGTTACAACTCACTTTCAAAGTCTTGTCATCACTTCCAGTCAGGAGTTTAGCAGCATTGAAAGAGAAATCAACTGATCTGACAGCTCCTGAGTGACCTTTCAAGACCACGCTCTCAGTTCGTCTAACAAATTAATAAACCTAAAGAAACTTAATAAAATTGGAGAACATACGCTGATGGAGTCCACAATCGAACTGTTTTATCTTTGGAAGCGGAAGCGAGAATGTCTCCATCTGGAGAGAATTGAAGATCAGTCACAACACCCTTTCAAACAAAGATAAATCCAAGCACTGATAATCAAATTGCATGATTACCTTGTGACCCATAAATCGAAATGCTCTTAATTGCGGCTTGAAATTCCACAACATGATATTGTTATCCCCTGAGCCAGATGCCAAATGCTTCAATGTTGGACTGAATGACAATGAAGTCACATAACTTTTATGACCTTTAAATGTTCTTTCCAATGATGGATCCATTTGTGAGATAGGAACCGGTTCAGAACTCATTTTCCCTCAAATAAATTCAAGAATACAAGAAATCTTTTCAAAAAACACAGAATAAAATTTGAATTTTTGATTTGAAAATTAGTTCGGTACAATAGCGGTATCGGCATTTACCGACATTTCTTTCGGCATATCGCCCAAGCCCACAAGGTAAGGGGGTTGGGCAAAGTAGACAAACGTATTTCGAACCCACAACACAGGAAGCACCACAATCCAAGCATCAACTCGACCCTTTCGATCCAATTAGAATCACGAAAGTTGGTCCAAGTTTGTCTCTAGTTGTGCTATCTTTTATTGGTTTGACAAGGGTATTGAATTTTTAAAGAAGTGTGGAAAGTTCTACTCAAATTGTTTTTTCAAAGATGAAGTTATTAAGATTGTCACTTGTATGTTTCATTATTCAATGGTTTCGTCTAAATGGTTTTTTAAACCCTGCCTTTTTGAAAAGAGATCTATCTAGCAAGTATCAAATTGAAAGATCATTAGCATTACAAAGAAAGAAAGTCTCTTTCCTTCCATCTTTCCAGTTGCGAATGGCAAAGAAGAAAGAGCCAATTGATGATTTTCTTGGTAAGTAGCAACCTGATAGCAAAACTCGATCAGCTAATTCATGATCTTCTAGATGATAGTGATGATAATTCTATTCGCCCAACGAAGCAGAAGATCAGGGCTGTTAAACCACCTCAGAAGAGTCCTTTCCGTAAGTATCCTCCTTAAAATAAATCCTAACCTTAAATTGATCACCCTTCTTCCTTTTTAGCACCATTATTTGATGTTGTATACAACAATGAAGAAGTCTTTGATTCTGATGCATATGATGATGAATTCTTCCCAAAGTGGTTAGACAGTGAAGTCCAAGAAGATGATGACGAAGATGAGGTTGTTGAAGAAACAAAAACAAGAAAACCAACAAAATATGATGGTGAAACAGAAAAGAAACCTATTAATGATGATCTTGTTCGTGATGATTCAGGTAAAATTATTGGGTTATCATTACGTGTCAATAATCTATTAACAAAATTACCATTATCATTAAATCACCGTTCTAAAATTGAAAAGAAATTATTTAATAATCCAAAATTTCGTGCTGAGTTTATCAATATTGGTGAAAGATATTTAAAATGGGAATCAAGACAATTTGAAAAATATTTAAATTATATTTATTTAAATCAAAATAATTATAATGAACATTACAATAATTTACAGAATGATCCTGATTATTCAAAGAATTTCCAACGTCAATATGAAATATTAGATGAATTACGTGTTAAATCTTATCAACAATTAGAAGATATGCAAAGAAAATTATTACCAGTATTTAATTTAATTACAGAAATCCGTCTGAATCAAACTTATGCTGATGAATTTAATAAAAAATTACGTGAAAATAAAAATAATTTCAAAGAAAATTATTTATTAGCATTAAAAGATTTAAAAAGATATAATACAATTAATACTGATTATATTAAACAATTTGAAAATTTATCAAATAAAATTCGACAAGCAGAAAAGGATAAGACTCCAGAAGGACAAACGTTTTTGAAAAATCTTGAATTTAGATTAAAAAATGATCCAATCTTTGCTGATGTATTTGATGAAGGTTTTAAACAATTAGCAAAATATCAAGAATTGGAAGCTTTCTTTAATGAGATTGATATTAATCAATTTAATCCTAATGATCGAACGATTGTTGTACCTGAAGGTTTTATTATTCAACGATATGGTGCTAAAAAGAAGAAGAATGACGGAGAAGAAGATGATGATGCATTAGATATCTCTGATGATGAAGAAGAGAATCGATTAAAACCTATTATTCTTCAATTACCTGAAACTACGAAGTATGCAACTTATTCAAAATTAGCTAATGATGGTCGTCTTCTTTTCACTTTACAGCCTTATGAAGATCGCAAAAATCCTAGGAAAAGTGATCTATCAGAGGTTATGGTTGTCTTCCATAAAAGTGTTGAATTACAGTTAATTGAACCCGAAATTACACTTGAAGAAGATGATGAATGGCCATTTGATTTTAATCCTCTTGGTATTATTAAAGTTCCTCCAGATGTTTCAGTGATTGAAGTACCTGCTTCACGTATGGTTGGAGAGATTTCTTCTGTTTTAATTCCTAAAGGAATGAAAGTGATTCGAACAAGACCTGATTATATAGAAACCCCAGAAGGTGAAGTTGTTCTAGCACTACCAAAAGAAATTGAAATTCAACAAAAAGTTGGTGTTTATCCAAAATCTCAATTAATTATTGAAGCACGCCGTGATAAGAAATATCCTGTTTATCATCTTTCACAAAATGTTACGGTTCGTCGTCTTTTACCTGAAGATGCTGCAATCTATCCAGATGGTGTAGTCATTGTTCCACCATTAACTGCAGTTTCAAATAAAGCTCATGAATTATTGGATTATGAATTTAAAGAACGTTATTTATCAACTTTACCTGATGATTTAAGAAAAGAGATTGGTACAGCATGGCAATTTGAACAACGTGATAATGAACAAATGAAACGCGTTGAAAAAGCAAATGCCAATCGTCGCGCATCGTCAGAATTAGATATTGACGGTACAGAAGATGAAGCTCCATTTGTTCAACCTGATCCGCAATCTGCTGATACATGGGGTGATGATATTGATTGGCCACGCACATTTAAACAATTGGATGCATTAAAAGATCTTCCATCGAATTATCCTGCTTATTGTTTATTATATTTCATTCGTCCTGATGAAATTAATGATTTACTTCAATTTGAATATGATAAACATGAGCAACATGCAAGATCCTATAAAAGATTAATCTATCATGATATTGTAAGAACACAAGAATTTGTGAATAGTCGTTTTAAAATCCCAGAGTTTGAAGGTCTTTTCCATTTCTTTGTTGGCAAGGAAGATGAATGGGAAGAAACCCTTTCAGATGTTGAGACTTTCATGGCATCGTGCCCATTGAAGACAGGAGGTAAAGTAGAGCGTTTTAAAGTTATAGCAATTCATGAAATTGATGGTGAAAGAGGTCGTATACCAGATAGATTTAAACCATGGACAGTGAAAGAAGAAGTTGAAATTCCAGAAAAAGAAGCAATTGCACAAATATTAAAGCAATACGATGCTGATCTACCTGAAGAATATAAAGATCTTTAATATTCTATTTACCAACCAAAAAAATTAAAGAAATGTAGTCAGGAGTGGTTGCTTTCGGATTGATTCACTATATAGTCTGTGTTTGTGGTTAGTGAGGCTGCAGTTGCTTGAATGTCCTGTTTTTCGTCTTTTTCTTTCGCTCATTCATTCAATCTTTCTGTTCTTGCTTTTGTAAATAGCTTTTTGGGATGTCTTCCATGTGAGAGAACGAAAGAATTGCCATAATTCCACTACAGACTGCAGCACTTCCGATAATTCCATCTCAAAAATTTATCAATATTAATCTTATGGAGAGTTTTCAACTTCCTTTCATAGTTAGATCAATGGATGATGTTTGTACATGTAGATGTCTTGAAAAAGTTATGATCAGATAGCAAAACTTTTTCTCGATATCAACATATCTAAAATAATCAAACATTCGTTTCCTCTGTGCTCTTCTTTCTCCCTGCCAGATCTACGAAAAAGAAAAAGCATGGATTTACGTTACAAATACATTTTATACATTAAATCTAAATAAAACTACATCTCCTTCCTGCATCACATAATCCCGACCTTCACTGCGATACAGCCCAGCTTCTTTCACTGCTTTTTCACTGCCTAATCGAGCTAAGTCCTCATAGCTAATTGTTTCAGCGCGAATAAATCCTTTCTCGAAGTCTGAGTGAATCACACCGGCTGCTTGAGGAGCAGTTGATCCTTTTATGATTGTCCATGCTCTTGTCTCTGTTGGTCCTGCTGTGAAATAAGTTTGAAGGCCTAATGTATCATAAGCTGTGCGAACTAGAACCTATCGTCAAGGGTTAATTTTTAAAGAGTAAAGAAATCAGTGAGGCATTACCTTTAAGCCACAATTTTCATCGGTTACATCTAAAGCGGAGAGAAACTCCTCTCTTTCAGGTTGGGACAATCCAGCTAATTCCGCTTCGACTTGCGCGGAGACCAAAACAGCTTTGTTACCCTCTGTCTTAGCAAATTCAAAAACAGATTTTGACATGTCATTTCCTCGAGCTAAATCAGAGTCAGCAACGTTCGCGGCATAGATGACAGGTTTCATGGTGAGTAACATCATCCCTTTAATGGCAGCTTTCTCGTTTTTCGTTAATGCCACGGACCTTGCTGATTTACCAGCCGTTAAAGCCTCATTAATTTTTTCTAAAGCTAATAATTCATCTTCACCAGTAGACTTTTTATCTTTCTTAGCTTTCTCTAATCGCTTTTCAACTTGTGCTAAATCAGCTAAGATTAACTCCAAGTTGATAACATCAATATCTCGTAAAGGATCTACACTACCATCGACATGGATAATATCATCATTCTGAAAACATCGTACAACATGGACTATTGCATCGGTCATTCGAATATTGGTTAAAAATTTATTCCCTAATCCCGCTCCCTCTGAGGCTCCTTTCACAATACCTGCAATATCGACGAACTCCATCTAAACGAAGGAAAAAGTCTCAAAGCCCATTCCTGTTCAAAGGGAAAGTAACTTACCACAGCAGGGACAACTTTTACTGATTTATTGATCTCTGCAAGTCTGTCTAAGCGTTTATCTGGAACATTTACGAGGCCAACGTTTGGCTCTATGACGAAAATCTATGTCAGATGGATCGAGAGAAAATAAGAAGATAACCAACCTATTGTACAAAAAGGGAAGTTTGCAGCTTGGGCTGCCTCAGATCCCACCAATGCATTGAATAAAGTACTTTTTCCGACATTTGGCAGACCAACAATACCACAATTCAACTTCATGGCAAGTGTGTGTTGAAGCCTCGAAGATGGGCCACCAAAACGGTTTGTTATGGATCTTTGTGGTAATAACCAAGATCTACTACGTATTATTGTGCTTAACATTATCAATAGTCCTAGAATTGATGACATTTTAGTGATTGGTTTTGGTTGAATCAAAGAAAAGTTTAGATAGAATGCATCGAAAGAGTAGAGGGAAAGATCAACTTGAGGGTCAATTAAGATCAATCAAGACAATCTTTAATCTTTGAAGGTTGCAAGATGACTTACTTTATAGTAAATACAGTTGAATTGGATAAAGAGCAAGGTCACGATGATGTACGTGGATGAAAAACGATCGGGATCCAGAGAGTTCGATCGAACTCTTACTCTTAATAAAGGAGAAATGTAACGACCCTTTCTTCTTTCCTTTGCATTTTTAATTGATTAATTTTGTTTTTTGAATTATGGATGATCTGGCAGGCACTGATAGTGATTATGTGAAGTTGATCACACTTCAACTAGATTATGCTCGACTTTCCAATCTTCTTGTCTTTTCTCGTGATAAACAGACTCAGCATCTTGCGAGAAAACTGAAAGGAGAATTTGGTCGTGTATTTTTCTCTTCAGATGTTAAAGAAAGCCAGAAGATGTTGAGTTTACACAACAATAACAAGCCTGATGCTCTTAGAATCGATATTATTCTGTCCGAGTACGATACTGCAGCAGCAAAACTGATCGATAATGTTGTTCGCCGTCCATATTTGCCTGAGACGAGTAATTGCCCAATCATACCAGTTGTATTATTAATTAATAGTGGAAATGAACGCGATGCCAAGGATCATTTCCTTAATAATGCAGGTTCTATTAAGTTTATAAGGCAATCTGCGCCAATAAAGGACGTATTACTGACCATGATTGACGTGCTTTACGGATGTAGAAAAGTCGAAGATATCTTTAAAGATGTAAAGAAAGGCCAATTAGTGAGTAGTAAGTTTACTTATCTGCCAATTTTCGAATCAAATTCGATTGCCGATGGAAAGCTAGAGGGGAAGGACGATGAATCAGTATCGGAGAAGAGCGACAATTCATCGTTAAGTCAAATTCGATATCAAGTTGATGAAATCGAGGATGCTTCGGAATGCTCTCGACTTTTACCCGAAGTAGTCGTAAACTCTCCCTTAATGAAAGCGAAAAGAGAAAATGAAACTAAAAGTAGGGCTCAGTTAGAGGCCGAAAATGAGGAAGCTCAAAGAAAAAAAGAAGAGACTGAAAGAGAAGAATTGAGAAAATGGAGAGAAAATCAAATGAAAAAATTGGAAGCCAAGCTAGAGGGGGTGAAGGAAGAGGAAGAAGAACCTGAATTGAAGAAGGAACCAAGCTTCAAAATAGAGCAGAAAGTTACTATCAAGTATGCCACTTTTTCGCTTAGTACTTTCCTGTAGTAACGGATATCTTGTTTCTAAAGTCTTTTAGAGTCTCAAGTTGCAAGAATTGACTCGGTATATCTGGGTAATTCTGTAGAGAGCGATGATGAGGATGAAGAAGAGAGGAGAGATCACTTTGGCTCATCAAATCGAAGGAAACCAAAAAGCGAATTGTTGCTCGACCCAAAATGTAGACCCCGCTGGGTTGTTTCAGAAGGTAAATAATTTCCTTATCAAACTTATTGCAAAGATTCTAAAAGATTCGTAGATATTTCGAAGCAGAAAGATGAAGAAGGGATGAAGTATGATATTTCAACGTTCATAAACAAATCGCCTCCAAAACTTAAACGACCACTCACTGTCGGTGGGTTAGATCGAAAAAGCGCGGAAAATTGTTGGAAGTTGATAAAAAATCCTCAAGATGGTAAGAAGCTAATTAATATTGAAATGTGCTCTGGTTTTATAAACCGAACTGATTATCTAGAAACTGTGAACAAAGATCGACAAATGTCCTTTTTTCGAAGGCCATTATCAGTATCCGGTTCTTTTGACTTGGGAAATAATCGGTCCTCAAGTTTCTTAGCAGGCACAGGAGGGAAAACGCCAGTTACCCCTGGTGCAGGTGGAACACGACGATCTTTCATACAATCTACGGCAAGTATAGACGAACATGTGCAAATGACTATTGAACGGCTAAAACTCAACAGTGATCAATTTGAAGCACAAATGCAACAAGTAGAGGGTGGAAATAGAAGTCCTCATCGTCGGCAGCGCCGCAATAACTCTATTGCGTCCTCTGTTCTCTCCACAACTAGTTGGGAGTTGTATGATAACACAAAAGAGGAAAAGAAAATTACATTTTTGGCTAAGAAGAACCCTCCTGATTACCAAGTTTCCAACATATTAGATATTGACTTCACCCATCGAAAAATCAATCTTGGGGAGAAAGATATGCTTCAAAGAGGCTTGAAGCTCGAGAATCAGGGAGATTATAAAGCTGCGATAAATTGCTATACCAATGCTGGTGCGCATAGTAAAGACCAGCAAATATCGCGAATGCTATTGGGAAATCTCAATTATCGAAATGGTCGCCTTATGACTGCATTAAAGTTCTATACAACCGCGATTCAGATTATTGAGATGAAGCCAGAGGCCCTTCGACTGCACCATGATCAATTTTTGGCTTACTATAATCGTAGCATCATAAATTTTCGATTAGGAGCAGATGAAGAGGGAATAGAGGACTTAGAGAAAGCCACAAAAGCTCATCCGAATGATATAGCTGCTCATGAGCTTCTTTCCTTAGCAAAGCGAAGAGTTGGAAAGTACAATGAAGCAATTGATGAGGCAATCATCAGTGATACGCACAGACAAGAAAAGAAGAAGAAGGAATTACTCAAGGCAATTGAAGATGCGAAAAAATTGCAAAGATTGGAGTTAGGATTGAATCAAAATAACAACACCCTTCCCGATGGTAGAAGAATGTCCAACAAACTGCCTGGAAGAAAATCAAGTGTGCAAGTCCAAGCAGCAGCAGCTTTTGCGGCCTTAATGAATCCGAACACTCGCATTTCAATGAGAAAGTTGTCAAAAAGTGAGACTAGTCAATCATCTGGTCGTTCATCTTTAAATCGGCCTAAAACTGCAAATGAAGCGGCAGCTGTTGTTAGCTCCACCACGGCTGCAATTGCTCATCGACGAGAGGAATATTTTAAAGATCTTTCGCCGACTAAAGGATTAGTTCTTGAAATTGGTCAATCATATTGCCACACATCATTACGAGATAAAGTCAATGAGAGTAAGCGATCTTACAAGGGTGGACATGGTTCCTCTAATGACATTGAGGATATTAATGGAGGCGAAGGAAGCTTTTTGAAGTCATTTAAAATCAAAAATAATTGTAAGGGCGAATTATTTGAAGAAATTTTCTTAAAACCAAATCAATTGCAAGAAGCATTATTAGTTGAACCTTTTAAGCGCGTTGACAAAAGCTTAAACATTGTAATGGATGCACTCAAGCAATTTCCTTACACAAGTCGGTTATCTCTATCTGCCTTGTCTGAGTTAGCCTCTGTGATTGAATATCGTACGTTACAAAATAAAGACGATGATAAGCTATTTCAACAAAACGATGAGAGTGGTGCTTTAATGTTTCTGCTATCAGGTGAAATTGAAACAAAGATGGACAGCAGCACGCCAACTGTCAATAAAGACTATGAGAATAGTCGACATCAAAGTATATTAGTACCAGGCACAGATGCAGAGAGGAAATTGCAAGGAGTTATGGATTCCATCTCAACCGCAAATCAAACTGCTGTTGCTTTAGCTGCAGCAAATGTTTCCACCTCATCATCGTTGTTTGATATTAGTATTGGAAATGTTGCCCCGTACTCGGTCTTTGGCCATATTGATCTCCTGTTTCGCCATCCCCGACCATCTTTTAAGAAAGCGGTAGAAGAAGCTTTTATTCAATCTATTGAACATTCAAAATTATGGGACCGCTCACCAATGAATATGATGCAACAGTCATCTTTATTGGCTAACAACTCTTTGGCAGGAGCGGCGGCGGCGGGCGGCACATTACCCGGAATAAGCTCTTCGAATGTAGTTAGTACTCACATGCCTAGCATATTCAACAACGGAAACGAAGAATCTATTGTCAGTACTACTAACGACGACGGATCATCCCTAGCAGAGACAGAGAGAAAATTTGATGATGAATTATTTTATAAACAAATCACGGAGTTTATGAATCATTGGCACAAGGCAACAGGCACAAGTGCAACCAATCCGAATAATTATGATAACTTTCATCCATCTTCGAAGACAGATTATAAATCTATTCATCGTGCTCTTCATCCAGGAATGTTCATGAATTACGCCATGCAATCACCTTGCGAGATTATGATGATTAGCGAAAAAGATTTTCAAAGAATTCTATATGACTACGTTGTGGAAGAATTTTTACGCCGCTTAAAAGGCATTTTAGCATCAGGAATCTTTAGTGGTTGGAAGCCTGAAGATATTATTAGGTTGGCACGAATGGGCCAAATTATTAATGTGAAAAACGGTGAAACTATTGTGAAACAGGGGAGAAAGCCGTCATATCTCTATATTATCTTAAAAGGGATGTGTAAAGTGATGAAGAAACCCAATCGGACGGAGATGCTCTTACAAAACCTTAATATAGCAAATGAAAAGGCAGAACAGCATGATTTAAAGTACGTTTTCCATCATCGTGTTGCACGAGGTGGATTGGAAAGTCCTGGTAGTAGCACTGGTGGGGGAAGTAGCTTGGAGAATTCTCCAATAAATTCACGCCATTCATCACCCGTGAACTCACCCAAGGCGCAGAGAAGCTCTTTATCTCCCAATCCTAAAATTCTCTCTTCCCCATCAACCAATCTTCGCAAATCTGTTCGAAGACAGAAAAAGATCAACATGGCTTTTGCTAATGCCGAGGCAATGAGAGATTTCTCGACTTCAGTAATTATGCCCCCTACCAAGCTTACTGAAGCAGAAAAGGCCCGACACGAGACAGCACAAGAAATCGATAAGCTTAATGGTTTAATCCATAAAGCACGTATTTTAGATGCTATGGAACAAAAGAATGCATATCAACGAAGATTAACACGCATGCAAAGAGGTAGTGCGATGTCTAACGCCACTACTCATCTTGGATTAAAGCGGGACGATCGCACAGAAGATGCGAAGATTCAAGATTTAGCATATACCTTAGGAAATAAGTATGCTGAGATTCGTACCATTCAATGGCCAATGATTTTTGGAGAAGCATGTATTTTAGACCCAGAAAATGGTGTCAGTCGAGGATCAATAGTGGCTGACACTGCCTGCGAGATTTTTGCAATTCATAAAGTGCAGCTTCAGACATTCCAGATTGACGACAACTTCCTCGAACGAGTCAAAGCAAAGGTAGTGGCATACCCTGCTGATTCAGATATGGTGGTAAATCTCTACCAACAACAGGAGTGGAAGGAGTACCGCAAGGAAGTCCTGAAGAAAGTTGCCTCAGCGACGACGCTGAAACAGTTGAGTATCAAAAACGAGATGGCGAAAGAAAACAAGAAAGACAAAGGAAAAGAGAAGCATAGTACAAAGAAGAAATAAAATTAATAAATTATCGTTAACTGTTTCATCATCAGTTGTAATCTAAACTACTATCGCTTTTTGTTCATTTCCAGTAGACACGATGAATTTGACTTGCCTCCTCTTCTAAAATAGGACCATCTACAACTACTTCATGTCCGCCGCGTTGGAAAATCTCCTTGCAGGGGATCGCGAAAGGATCACCTGCAATTTCAGCAAGTAATCCAGTTGAACAAGCAAAGACCACGCGTCCAATGCCAGCCCAGTAAATGGATCCTGCACACATAGCACATGGCTCAGTACTAGTGTAGAGAGTGGCTCGTTTTAGAACATCGGCACTGTACACTTTGGTTGCCTTTGAAACCAAATTAAGTTCTGCATGTCGAGTGATATCCTTTTCTGTTATTACAGTATTCTCAGATTCCAAAACATTATTCCCATCCAACACTAATAGGGAACCAAAAGGATGGTTTCCATGTTCCACAGCTTGATTAGCCAACACGATTGCTCGCTGGATGTGTGGAATATGATCAGTTTCTAATGAAGTCATATTTTGATTGAAGAGTTTCAGAAGTGATCTGCGATGTAAAGTATTAAAATCGCCCAAGCCCCTGCCATCTGACCTTGGATCAAAGCTAGAAATCAAAATCGAGGGAGATCGAGAAACTCTTTAATCGCGACTTCCACTATGAGTAATAATCCTAGCGACCAAGAAAATCAATTTGAACAATCTGTTCCGTTGCTGAAGTCAATCCAGGAAGGGACCAATCGAGACTTACCGACTCGAGATGCAAGAACGGCCGATAAAGTAAAAGGTATAGGCTCACCTTTGAGAAAGGATTCCTCAAGGAAAGGAGTTCTAACCAGTTCCTCAAGTTTGGAAGGACCAAAGTCTACTCTTCCTAATAAAAAGGGATACACTGATTATGGAGCAATTCCTTTGACTGAGGAGAATTTACAAACTAAAAACATATCCGATAAACATCGCCCGCCAATAGTCTCTGGTCCTCCAACCAGCCAACTTGGAAAGCTTTTAGATATGAAATCCACAGTATCGGTTGATGACTTCGGTGAAACAAATAGTGTTGCTGACTTTAAGCCATTAGCGTCCCTCCACACCAATAAAGCAATTCGATCAGGACGACAAAGAAAGAAGACAGCTGCACGTAGTAAAGGTGGTGAATTTCAAGCAAAGAGAAAGAAGCGTAGAATTTACTTTTGTTCCATTGGTAGTGAAATTGATGTAGAGGGAGTGGCTGATAAGTTTCTGACGAACTCTCATCTTGGTTTACGAGGCAAAATGTATTCCGAAGTCTTACATTTGTATGTTGAGAACATCGCACCTGCAGTTTCTAGCAAGAATGATTTGGATGAAAGGTTATATGATCATCAGGATGAATATTTTGTGGATATTTCTGAAGATCTCCCTCCTGTTGCTTCTCTTTCCCCAATGAGGAAGAGAAATTCTAAAGATAAGCCACTTATTGATTTAGACAGCGAAGTTTTCAATCCTTTATCTGGCAATAATAATGCCAACACCATGAACATAACGAATCAAAGAAACGCTCAAAGGAAATCTGCCCATGACGGGGAGGATGTTCTTCCTTCACAGTCCCACGATTTGTACACTATTGATGAACGTGATAATATTGGAGATGAAGAAGATGAAACCGGCACTCCACCAGCAGTTCTTCCAGTGCGTAGAATGGGGAAACAGCTCAGAAGCTCCTCCTACCCAGGAGCAAACGACAATGATGATGATGCGTACCAACTCCACGATCACACGAACAATCACCTTAACCCCTCATACGACCTCGAAGATACACAAATTGGCATCGTTACTGATTTGGTGCGTCGTGATGATAATAGCGGAGATCATGTTGTTACCAAACACACTCAAAGACCGTCGATTAGCAACCCTTACCCTATCATGGAGGTCGGAGAAGATGAGATAGTGGCGAATAGTCATTATTGGCAGAATGGTGGTCGAGAGGTGTTTGTGTTCGACTTTGGGGCTGTCGTTTTCTGGGGATATCACCGTGATGAGGTGAAAGACCTGCTTCAGTTCTTTAAATCGTATGTGGTGAAAGGAGTGTTAGGTGAAGAGGAATTTAAAGCTGGAGAAGATGATATGGCCTTTGTGCTCTCAGCAGAGGCAGAAGCTATTACAATTGCAAATGATGTGGTTACTCTGCCTGAAATAACTTCAGTAAAAAGTCGTCTAGCTGTTAGTTTTGCTATTGCTCAATCAACCATTCTCGCAATCTTTGAAGCACGGATTGAAGAAAAAATTGAAGATTATAAATATATACCTGAAACATTAGCAGCATCAGGGAAAATTCTATTAAGTGCCAAACAGTTAGGGAATATGATTGGTGAGGTGTTTGTGATCAGACATGATGTTAATTTACATAATGAAATATTAAATATACCAGATTACTTTTGGAAGGAAAATAGTGTAGAACCATTATATCGAATGACATCAATGTATTTAGAGATGGAACCAAGAACAGAAGTATTAAATAAACGATTAGATCTGTTGAGGGAACTATTAAAATTATTACAACATCAACATGAAAACTCTCATAATGTTAAATTAGAATGGATTGTCATTTGGTTAATTGTGATGTCAGTAGTGTTAGAATTATTTTTGATGGTTGGGAAGTTATTGGATCTTTGGGATTAGTTTAAGGGGTCTTATCCGGTTCTGCAATACGTGCTCTGATCACCTGGACTCGCGAACCGTTGGAGGATGGAGGAGGCTTTCTTTTTTGAATCAATTTTGTTATTTAAAAAAATTCTTTAAAACAGAGTAATGATGTGAGTAATGTTCTTTTTGTGTAATTTATAAACTTTCTTGATTTCGTTTCTTCTGTCATAAGTCTTTGTGATAGGTTCGATCGTCTAGTTCGTATAGTCGCATCGTACATAGCGCCGGTTTTTTCATCCCGGACATTTTCAAAAAGTTTCAAAAAAGTTTTTTGATGAGATAGAGAAGAGACAAGATTAATACTAAGATAACGACATGAAGAAAACAAATCAGACCTTTGCCTTCCGTCAACGTATTGGTCAAGTGAATTGGAAACAGATCTCATCGATTAATATTGAAGATATTATTCAAAATTTGAAAGTAAATGAATTACAAGCATTATTAGATAATGTGACATTTTCTGAGATTACACTACAAGATTTGAAACAAAATAGTATACAATCAATTCAAATTTTATTACATATTAATCAATTGATTATTGAATACTTGTTATTCCATCAAGAGGAACAATATGCTACCATTCACTCATTGCAAAGAAAAGTTGCTCATGTGAAAACTCAACGAGATTCATTTCAACAACAAACGATAACCTATCAAGAAGATATTAAAACCTACAAAAGACAATTGCATATCCTCCGAAAGGCTTTACAAAGTGGAAAGAAGGATGATAGTAGTGCTGAGGAGAAGCATGGTGCTCGCATCATCTATCCCCGACCAAACGACACGACCGACAATCACGAGGCAACTCGAGATCTGATTAAAACGCTGGTAGAACATGAAACGGATGCAAGGAAGATGATGTCAAGCCTATTAGAGGAGCAGAGAAGAGCCTTCAACCATGAGATCGTGACGATCCTTGACTCTATCCGTCAACAGGGTTCTTTCAACAATAATAGTAACAACAATAACTCCTCCCAGCAAATGATGCAATCCTTTCAACTACTTATGGAAAATATGAAACTTCAATTTCAACAAACTCTTCAATCGACAGTGACGTCATCACCGCCTCGTACATCCCAGACAGCAGAGACACTCAAAGCCGCTGCACTGCAAGCACTGAAAGAAGATTTAGACCGGAAAGAAAGAGAATTAATACGACGGGAAGAACAGTTACAACGTCAATCAGATCAACGTGAAGGACTTTTCACTGCTCAGAGGAAATACGTCATGCAAGAGAAATACACTGCCTGCTCCACTATCTTCCTATTATTACAATCAGGTAAGTGCAACGAATCTCAAACAATCTTATTCCATTTATTTGATTCCTATTCCATATATCATCTGATAGCAATTAAAAGAAAGAAGTTAAGAACCTTCCATCACTGGCATGCCTTCACACTACAACATCGTCATGAAGAATATGATGAGGAACAACGGAAACACCTTCTTTACGCTTCCAGTCAACCTTCTTCAAGAGAAGTTGAATTACAACGATTATATGATGACGAACGAGAGAAATCGATTATCCTTCAAGCAAAGCTGAATACCTATCAGAGAGAGCTAGAGACGTACAAACAGCGATTAGAGGATACGTCAGCATCGAAGCAGAAAGAAAGTCAAAGAGAGCAAGAACTACAAAGTCAGATCAAACAACTACAAGAAAAATCAATTGTTCTATCAGCAAAGCTTAATACAGGGACATCACGTCATGAGAAGGAGAAACAAGATCTATTAACAAAGATACAAATCCTTGAGAAGATGATTGCTGATGTTGATTCAAATAAGAAGAATAATCCCGGTCCTTTCTCTTCACCTCCTCGAAAGATCTACTAGTAAGTTCAATTTCACTCACTTCATCTATTTGTCATTAGTGTCACCCTTTCTAACCTGTGATACTTAATTTAGTGATACTGCGACTAATATCTCGAAGGATTTCGCTTCTGGTCTGATGAGTTCCCTTGAACTACCGAAAAAGATTTTCCCGAAGCATGAAGTAGCAGTAGGGGATAGTTTAGCCTTTGACTATAACGATCAGATGAATGAATATGATTTATTGGAGAATGCAATGGCAAGAATTTCGTCCAGAAACAATAAACAGGTTCGTTGTAACGTGATTCCTTTTATTTCTCTCTTTGCTAACTTCTTTATCTATCGTGTTTTGTTATATAGACGGTGGAGCAGTTAGCGATCGCCACATTAACGCAGGAATTTATGACGAAGCTTCAGCATTAAAATGAATGATAAGGTGCAGAATAGCATTAGTAATGCCCTCATTTGATCATTGTTTGCTTTGTTTTGTTTTGTTTTTGTTTCGGTTTTATTTGTATTTTGTTCCAAGCTCATCTTAAGTATCATCTGTTTTACCATGAATGAGGTGGTTGATAAAGTGACAAAAGAATAAGTTTTGTATTGATCAGCTATACTTCACTGGGATACTCACATCGTATCATTAAAATACTATAATCTTATATCTATGAATGTATTTGACTATTCTTCTACATGTATTCTTATCTTTCCTTCTTATTCTCAAAACAACATTACTAATCGAAAAAAGCAGATCGATGAAAGAAATCAATAACTAAAAAATGGAGAAAAGATGATTGATGATGATGATGATGATATAGAATGATCAAAGAGAGGAAATTGAGGATTTGTTTTGTTTCATCGTCTCTTATTTAATCTATTCTTATTGGGCCAGATTCATTAAACCTCTCTTTCTGTTCATTCTCTTCTTTATTCCTCGCCTATTTCTCTTTCTTATCAGTTTTCTCATGAGCTTCTTGAGCATCGAGCATTTCTGCACCTCCTTCCTTTACCACCTGACGACTGCAGATATTTCTAATAATAATCAGAATATTTAGCATATCAATCCGTCATATCATACCACATAGCCTTACCTGTGAGTAAGCTCCATGCTGTCAGGTACCTTGGAGAGGATACAGTCGATAGTGTGATGAGTTTGGCGGTAAAGGCGGATATACTTCCAGTAGACAGACTGTTTGGACAATCCAGCGATCTGCTCATCGACGAACTCATCTGCTGCGAGAAAGATAAAATACACACCGCCGACTAAAGCGAAAACAGTGGAAATCTAATCGAAAAGAAGAGATAATGAGATGGACATCACCGCAACGAAACGAATAATAGAAGAAACTTACAGAGAAGATGAGAAGGAGAAGGGTGAGGACAATCGCAGCACCAAAGAGAACACCAAACGCAATAAGCGAGACACGAGGATCAGCGAAAGTAAAAGCGTTCGTCCATATCTAATTAGGAAAATTAAAGTATCAGCAATTATAAAATAAATTGAAATGATAGAGGGCTTACCTCCAGTGTGTGTGCTGTTTCATGGAGCTTCTTTTGCAACATTTGGGAATTTTTCAAAATATTCATCATTGTAGCAAAAGTTGTGTTGATAGAAGAAGTAGTATTCGCACGTCCATCTTCTTCTTTTACTGCTGGAACTATTGCTCCTGCTGCGTTTAAGGTCAAAGGAGCACCTGGCTCATTCCAGACGGCAACATTTGCATAGTTGCGATTCGTCGCAGCGATGATTCCTACATGAAATCAATCATCAATCAAACAATATAAAATGAATAGGAATTAATATTCCTATACCGTTGAAAAAGGCGAGAAAGCAAATCGCAAGAGGTACTTGTTGATAGGATACTCCGTGACAGAAGAAGAAAAATAACTAAAAAAATAATAAGATCAAAAAGAAAGACAAATCGATGAATATTAGAAAAATTAGTTGTGAGAAAAGAAGAAAAACTTACGAGAATTAATGGAAATACTTCAGGAAAAGATAAGAATGGAGCAATACAAGCGATTGGACGAAAGAGAACACTTTTAATTCTTTCAATATCACGATTCATTCGAGCACTTGTCAAAACTAAATTAGATTCATTAACATCTGCTTCTTCATCATAACGTGTATTATTCATTGGTAAACTTGGATAAAAATATAAAGAAAACCCATTCTTAATATCATCTGCTAGTTGTATCTCCATCTCTAAGCTAACAAAGCCGAGAGGGAAATTAAACTTTTGAAGTCCGGAACCAGGGATTTCAGGATATGCATTACGAAATTTAGTAACTTTAGGTGGTTCTCCAAGCTTTGTACGATCATAGAAGGGATATAACTCATACCACTTCTTCGCTAGCTTCACAGGTTTCCCTGTCACAGAGAGACACTGAGAGAGTGGAAGGAGAACATAAGCACTCACAGCCTTCGCTGTAGTCATATGCACTCCACGAAATTCAATTTTTAAATCAGAAGAGATGTCAGAGAAGTCATATTCTTTGGTGTAAGGTATGACTGAGTCAGAATAGATGATGTTCGTTGGAAGGATTCCATCAAGCTCCACTAACAACTTGGGTGACTGAACAGCCAAATATCTCACTTCATGGATGGTCAAAATGACTTTTCCGAGTTTCCTTGTTTTGACAATGCTGCTTACTTTGCGGGGTTCTTTACCCTCATTGACACCCACATCCCCTTGATCACCTTCGTTCATGGGATTGGAACCCGAAAAAGAGTTTGAAGGGGATTCTCCCTCAACATAAGGATCGGCTATGTCAAGTGAAGCTTGTGAGGCGACCGTTGCTTCGTCACCGTGATGAGATGATCCCTTTCCAGAAGTCGCAGAAGAACGTCTCATCGCTTTCACGTACTTTCCAGGATACCAACCCTTTTTATTCTTTGGACTCTGATGCTCATCGTTTTCCATGTTTGCTCTTAAAGTGGTCTCTTATGCAGTCCAAATCTCAAGTGATGTCGAAAGATCAATAATAAATCCTTCTTTGATACACCGCAAGAAGCGCTTTTAACAACCTTTCTTGTTCGGGAAAAGCGCTTCTCCTAAGGTCGATTTGTTTTCTTGAGTTGAATAGGACAAGAGGCAAGAGACAAGAGACAAGAGAACGAACAACAAACACACATCCTTCCAATTCATAACTTGATCGAGAAGATGGGAAATTTTCAAGGTACTGTAAAAGAGATAGATTATTCAATTCGCGCCCCATATGATGAGAAGGATCCTCGCTTTGTGAAATCATTTCAATTATCCGCTTCACTCGAAGAAATTAGTCAGTTTTACGAATCTTATGGATTTGTTGTATTTGACAATATTTTAAATGAAGTAGAAATCGAGCAAAGTATCCAAGATTTATGGGCGGTATACGATGGTGCCTCTCCCGATGATCCTAGCACTTGGCGAAAGGTTCGACATCCTTTTGGCTTTGCAGGAGAAGAACCAATAGGTGGCTTGCAATTATGGAATAATCGGCAACATCCCAATGTCTACCAATCTTTTAAACTTGCATACGAAGCAGCAACGAAAAAGAAGCTAACAGAGCCTCTTGTTGCTTGTCTAGATAGAGGTAATATCATGCTTCCTACGTCTGGTCCTAACGGCAAAACCGAATATGAAACTGCTCGGTGTCCCCATTTTGATCTTAATCCCTATATTTGGTGTCAAGTGGCAAAACAAATCAAAGACGAAGATGATATGTACTACAAGTGGATGTATGATCGATACTTTCTACTGCTGTCAGAGGGGAACAACACATTGAGTCATGGGTATCCAAAGCTTCGGGCTGTCCTTCAAATTTCTGAATCCACAGAAGATCGAGGCGGTTTAGAACTCCTTTCAGGTTTTCATAACCAGATAAAGTTATGGTGTAAGTTGAATCCTCCGAAAGACGCTTCTTTTCGAAGTAATTCTTATGGCTACGGAGTTGCGGCCGGTGATCCTATTGAGAAAAATCTGCAAAAGATAACTGTTCGTAAAGGTTCTATCATAATCTTTAGTTCTGAGTTACCTCATACAATGTTTCCTAACGAATCGGATCAATTTCGATATGCACAGTATTTGAGAATGGCGCCATTATCAACGTTAGAACTAAGCGAGGAACAGAAAAAGAAAAGAGAAACATTAATACGTCAAAACGTTCCCCCGGATTTAACGATTACAGATATAGGCAAAGAAGTATTCCTTTTATCATAGTAGTTCCCAACCACGAGAATTCTTTTGTTTTTGTTGTGAAATTGTCAATATCTTTGTATACTTTAAAAGTTTGGTAGAAAAGATAAATAAATCTTTGCTAAATTATTAAAAAGATCCATAATTCTTTTTCGCGCCAAGCGAATCTAATCAATTCGTTGTCAATCTGAAAGAAGACAAGGGGCTCGATTAATAGTCTAAAAGCGAAGAAAAATAAGATTTATTTTAAAAGATCTCAACTAGTTTCCCGCAACTCAGCTAGTAAGGGTGGAGTAGAATTATGTAATGACCCAAAAGGTAAAGATGGTTTTATAATATACGCTGGAAAATCTCTTTTCCCCACCAATAACAATACAAAACAGCTACGATGAATAGTGACGATGTGAGAACAGTACCTAATCCAACTACAATGAAAATTAATCCGCGAACAGCTTCTCCTTTGAGACAAAAACTAAGTCTCTTTTCACAGGCCCCATCGTAACCAAGACGGTGACAAGTGCAATCGCATTCATAGTTCCCTATATCTGGAGGAATCAGAGCAGCGCAATCCATCAGAGCATGAAACTTCTGCAAGAGAGCTATTTCCTTGGAGAAAGTGAAAATGCTAACCACAAAGAAAATAGTAAAGCATAAAGCGAAAAGGCATTCTCCAGTTCTGCTCGCTCGAACACAACTTGAGGGTTGAACCCATGCAATCAACACGGCCAAACTACCAGATATCACAAGAGAGAAAGCCAAATCGAAAACATACTCATTTCCTGCAAATGAACCAAGAATAATCGTGCAGAATCCAAGAAGCATAAATATCAATACCAGGAACTCTTTTTGTTGATCAAATCTCATCCTTTTCCCAATTTCTTCTCTCTTACGATTAAAATTATTGAAGAAGAATCACAGGTATGAGGTAAAATTAAGAATAGATCCACTCAATTAATGAATTGATTAATTGAGGTGGATAACGGTTTCCCTCCGATTTCTCCTCGCTCTTCCGACACAAACTCCACTCGAAATCTAGCCGAACTTGGCGAGAATGGACAGGAGGCAATTTCAAGAGACTCGTTCGCCTTATCGGAAACCAGTTACATGGGTGCAGGATCAAGTTCGAAAGGAAACAATAAAATTTCAGCAGTTGCATGAGATCATCGAGCAAGACCAACTCGGAAGAAAAAAGACGAAAAGGGCGACAAGATTAATTTCTGATGATGAATATGAAAGATTAAAACTGAAACCTCCAAAGAATTTGCGCCAAGTCTTGAATTATGAGTCTGAGATCGAAAGGTGGCCGGAGGTGTTGAAGCTTGATCAAGCTTTAAGCCCCTGGGAAAGACAAAGACCTTTACGCGTTTTGGAAACTGGCTATAATGTCGCCACGAAAGATATTGTCACAGTTGCCCCCCGCTGGCCGGAGAGTGAGAGACATATTCCGGGAGGAAGTCCTTGGAAGCCAACGAACGTTGATAATAGGAAAGAATACAGCGAGACAACTCCTCGCAATGAGCTTGAGGTGAAGCGTTGGCCTGAAAATAAGAATATTCCAGGAGCCATTCCTTGGGATCGACCAACGACTCCCACTCGACTCGCTCGGTGGTCCCGTTACAACAACTGTTACTACAGAAAATATCCAGACGAAAGCTTCCAACAAGATCAATATGATAACGGTTATCGATACGATCAGGATTCTTCCTTTTATTCCACACAATATATGCATGATTTTCTACAATATCCGAACTTTGCAATTGGCGATGATCGACCTAGTTGGGAGTCAGACTTTCCTCTCTCCAACGAAGAGTTCTATGCCGTGCAAGAAATCCGTCGGAAGTTAATTGAAGCCTTAGCTAACGCGCCTGTGCAAGAAGACGAAACTGAGGATGAGAACGAAAAGAAAGACGGAAAAGAAGAACGTTATGCTGAAGAGGTGATACAGGATGTTGAGGAATCTTATGATCAATCAGCAATAAATGATCCATCAAAAAGCACCAATAAAATTTATCCAATGGTTGATGAACAGATTGAAGGATCTCCAAAACGGAAGAAATCTGGCCCCTCAAATACTTATATTCAAGCTAAATCAGTAATGACAGTCTATGGGGATGACTCATTCCTCCCAAAGCTACTTGTTAAAGAGGATGGTTCATCAAATCCAATTTCTCCAAATCGCAGTGCAAAGAAAGTCAAACAAGTTTCACCACCAGGCAATGTCTCCAACTCTGAGAACACTGTCATAATGAATAAGAAACCTCAACTGTTTTCTCCTGATAAGCTGGATCCATCACCTCCAAACACTGCTCCTTTTCAAAATGGGAGACCTAGCAGCGGTCACTCTATCAAAAGACCATTAAGTGCATATTCTTCTGGATCGGGAGGTCAGCAGCAAAGAAAGCCCGCAAAGTACGATGAGACTGTATTTCAATCCCCTCAGGGAAAGCCCCAACCTCGCCCTCCCGTACAAGCGAATCCACGATCTTCCATTGGAACTGAAAGACCTAAATCTGCCCATGGACTTGTCCACCCGAACTCTAAAAGAAATGAAGACGAAATCAGAAAAGTCCCGGAAACAAGAATGAACCCGAGAGAACTCAAACAATTTAAAGAGCAGCAACAACAAAAGAATCCGCACCCCCTTGCCTCGCCCCTTTTGAAGGGAGCAGAGGTATTGGAAGAAGATGTCACAAATAAAAGGCGGTTCTTCCTCCGCGACGATTCTATTGTCCAAAATCTATTCGCTGAAGTGAACACGAACGCTAATAACCCTATGCAACAAGGAAGAAATTCCGCCCCTGCAACACGTGCAGTCACTCCTAATACTTTAAAGAATGGATCAACTCCCTCCAGACCCAAGACAGCAGGAGGAAGAGTTTCAACAGCGAGCAAACAGGTCGGCAAATCTGGTAATAGCAAGCAGGGTGCTGTCATCAGCAGTATGGTGAACAATGTGAATCAACTGATGCATAATTTTAGTGGAGGGGATCAAGTTACAGCAGCGAACAAGGCGATGATTATTGAAATGGCAACATTTTCTGCCGCTGTTGAAAGACAAAAGGAAAATGCGGCGCCCAATAAGCCCAAGCCTACAACGACTTTGATTGCTACGGTTGCAGCTTCTCTCGCGTCTTCTTCTGCAGCTTCCTCGTCAACCGGATTCTCTTACCCATCGAGCAAGACAGGGCCTCAAATGTCTAATGTTACCACGGCATCATCTCTAATGACGAGGAGAGAAACTATTTTTAGTTCCTTTGCCAATCATTGGTACGAGGAAAACGTGAGAAGAGAAATAAATGCGATCATTAAAAAAATGGCCGCAACTGCGGCTAAGTCAAAGTTGGGATCGACGGCTGTGTCGCCCCGGGGTAATTCGAAGAGTGCTGTTTTGAGTGAAATCGAAAACAAACAGAAGAATTACATGTCTCCAATTCCGTCGTTCCTCTCTGAACTGAAGAACAATCAAGGATTAAAGTTCCAGTTAAAGAAGGCTCAGAATGATAAAAATGACGGAAATAAAGGGAAAGCTTTGAATCTGGGTGCTCCTATTCGTAAGATCAATCAAGATGAAAGAAATGAAGAAGATGAAGAGGAGAAGAAAAGAAGAAAACAAAGAGAAAAAGAAAATGAAGAAAGTTATCAAAGCTTTTTGGGATTAATGAAGCAATTACATATACCTCATTTTGAGCTCAATCATTCCTCTATTGCGAAAGAAATTCCGACTTTATCTCCGTTTCAATCAAAATCTAATCTTTTTGATGAAGGTCCACTTTCAACACCTCGTGGTGGAAGAATCAACTCTCCTACTGCAATCTCTTCTTCATCTGCTACCTTAAACTATGACTCGGTCACTCTTCTCGGAAGAGGAAAGTTTGCATCGGTTTATTGTGTGCAAAACAAAGAAACTGTTTCCTTGGAGTCAATTTTGACACCGGTCAAATTAGCACATCAAAATCAATCTCAATCATTTCAACTGCGAAGTTCTGCTCATTTTACCCCTTCCACTTCGACAGCAGCTACCATTTTACTCACACCTCCACCTAATAAGCAGAACTTTGAAGTTTCCTCTTCGAATAAAAATGGTGCGCGGAGTATCGATTATAGCAGTAATCCTCTTTATACGCCGACAAATCATCACAATTTGAAAACTCAAATTAATTACAATGAATTAATTGCTTTGAAAGTCGCTCAATTCAAAGATAATGATCTTATTTCATCAGCTGAAACTCCAACCAAAGAGAAGAAGAAGAAAATCCAGACTGTCCCTTCTAAAGCGATTATTGAAGAGTTTCAACGAGAGATTTTATCATTGTATCATTTACAAAAGCATGATAATATTATAAATCTGATTGGATATTCATTACATCCATTTGGAATTGTAATGGATTACATCGCCGGACAGAATCTTTATGTTTTACTTCATAATGAACATTGGCAAGTAAGTTATCAGATCTCTTTCTCTTCCTTTCTCGAACCAATGTCTTGATTTCTTTTTATAATTTCATCTAGAAATCAATCACTCATTTTGATCGATTGAAATTGTTGGTTGATATTAGTGCCGGTCTGGCTCATATTCATTCTAGAAAATACATTCATCGTGATTTGAAGGTAAGCTTCTTATTTATTGGCGACTCGTTAACCCTTCATAAATTTCTTTCTTGAAGCCTCATAATATAATTATTGAGCAAAGTGAATCCGGCAAGGCTCTAACGGCGAAGATCGTTGACTTTGGCACTGCATATCCTCTTCTCTGCAGTCCTCAAGATTGGAAAGAGTTTTATTCTTCGAACGTGAAATCCTCTGATATTCCTTCTCAATATCAGGGATGTCATGATGCTATTGGAACGAGCGGCTATACAGGTACTATCAATTTAACTCACCATCTCTTCAAGCAATAATCTTCTCTTAGCTCCAGAGTTATTTTCTGATGATAGCGAAAACTTAATAATCAACTATGCTTATCCTGCTGATATCTTTTCCATGTCTATTATTCTATGGGAGATGATGATCGAAGATTGCAGTAGAATTATCAATCCTTTGCAAGGACTCAATCCTCTCGTCGCCTATGAGGAGGTAAGGCACATAGTACATTTCTCATGGTATCTTGCCTCATTCTATGATATTTTCAGATGAAGCGAGGTAAAAGACCGCCATTATATCAAGAATATCATTCCTCTCCACGTCAATATGCTCGTTTAATTGAAGAGTCATGGTGTTTTCAACCTCAAAAGAGATTATCCGCCGATGGATTATTCTTTGAGTTAAACAGTTTTCTTCGAAACCATGATCAATAATTGCTGATTTAACGAGCATGCTGGATGTAATGCGAACCCCTTTCGGTATTTAGAAGTAAGTATATGTTTAATACAGAGTGTGTGTGAGAGAGAGAGGTGACAGTCGTGATAGTGAATGAGTGATTGAACGAGTGTTTTTCTTTTCTGTTACATTGATATTCATCTGTTTAGTCATTTATATGCTTTCCTTTTTGTTTGTTTTGTTTTTTTTGAATGTTTTTTTTCTCTTTGTTTTGATTTCTCTTTTCCTTCGCTCATAGCGCTCTCTTATTACCACCATAACGACTTCGTTTACGTGTAGTTCGTTTGTCGTCACAGTAGGTAGAATTCGTCAGTCGTCAATGTGATTGTTTCTATAGTATGCTCTGAGTCCTCCAACTCTCTCGGCCTCTTGAGCTTCTCTTTTTCATCGTCATTTAAGTGTTAAAAGAAAAGTAATCAATCTCTCACGATCAATCTTAAGTAAGGAAGGAAAGAGACGATGGCGAAATATAAAAAATGATTACTTGGCCATCCTTTATGCCTGATAATCTCCTTTCATTATAAAGCATTCCAAATACTACAAAAATCAGCGAGAACCGGTAGGGTGGAAGATTGCTTTAATTCTTTTGGTAATGCAACGATGACATGGTTGTCATCATCTGAAGGAAGTTTGGCCATCAACGTAATCCCCACATCTTTGCATTTGTACGAGTAAAACTCTGTAATTGTGGGAAAGCGGCAGAGTTCAGGTATGACGACCGTCAATTGAACTGCAGTTTGAGCAGGAGTTTCTTTCTCAGAACAAGCACTAATCAGCCCTTCCAGCAACAGGATTAACTGCAAAAGAGTATTAACCGAATAACCCACAACTCCATCCTGGTTCATTAATTTCCATTCGATTTGTAAACAATCTTGAAGGAAGAGAATCCTCAAATCGCGAGAACGTTGGAGGAGAACTTGGAGAAATTGATTCCACGGCAGTGGTAGGAGTAAAGGATTCAAACGATCTCTCAGTAACTCTATGAAGAGAACTCGAGGCGACTCTATGACACATACTCCCAAATCCCTTTCTTTTAGATAACACTGATCACCAACACGCTCTATTAGGTCTTTCAGGTGCAGCTGTATACCTGAAAGAGTCTTCTCTTCCAATTCTCTGATTAATGATGAGCACTTTTCATCTTTACTTTGACATTTCAGGTATAGTGTATGCTGGAAGGAAAGAAAGAGCTCCTGCACCACACATGCGTTGGTAAAGACCTTCGATACGGCCTGGGAAGAGAGGAATAATAGAGAAGAAGGATCGAATATGGCATCAAGTCCATTGACAGACAAGAAATGCTGACACATCACCCAGAACATTGCACTTCTACCAATTCTAACGAAGAAAAAACCATGAGATTGGTAGTTGAGGAATGGGACGTACTTACTGATATCTGATAGATCGCGTACAAGGAAGAGAGCCGTTCAACGAAGTAGTTAACCCTGTAAATAGGGAATGCCAGCTATCAAGTTGAGCGATATCGCTGAATTCATCCGGAAGATGTTTCATCGCATCAAAATTGAAGAAGCTGTCCATGACAGCGGTTGACGAGCTTATAGGAAGAGACTTCAATCGTTCAACAATATGCTGCAAGAACGCAGACATCTTCCAAAGCCAGTCAATCCGTCGAAATACCTCCTTCCGCTAAAATAAGAAAATTAGACAAAGATCACCATAGAATATGAAGGGGCTTACGCTTGTATCGGTGGAAGATGATCCATTTTCCAAAGGATTATTGACCCAGTTGTGAAGATGATTCATCAAAGCAACAACAAGTTCATGATTCTCGCATAAAACAGGATAAAGTTTCTTCCCACCGCCTTGAGAGGGATTGGAGAAGGAAATGAAGTCATCTTTGGAGTATTTGACATTTTCTAACTGGATGAGGCGAGGAAACCAAAGTTGATTATTCTGATGAAGACTTCTTTCTAGCAGCGACTTTTCTTGATTGATATGGATGATATAGCCAGAGGTAGAGGAGTTAGGAAGGTAGTGGTGAGTGGCATCATAGTAATGATACCATAAATACCTCCTCAGAGCGAAGAAGAGACGATTTGCAGGTAAAACAAACTCCTTTGCGTCCGTGGTGTTTGGGGAAGGATATAGAGCAGATGATAATGTAGAGAAGGAGGAGTCAAAGATGTGATAGAGATCTATCGTGAAAGTAATACTATGCAGGTCGTTGAAAGAAGAATATGACGAAGAGGAAGACGAAGGAGCAGTGGAGATCGCAGACGTAGTAGACATGGGAGTGTGGTAGTATGGGTTGAGAATCTTGATTTTGAGCTGGTGGAAAGAAGAGGAAGTTTGTAAAGAGGAGGGGATAGCATCTGGTCGCTGAGAGATATATTGACGGTTGTACGTTTCTGTTCAATCATTAATCATAATAAAATCACGGGGCAGAAGATAGAAAATTCACTCACCGATATATTTTCGATTTTCTTCTTCCTCTTTCTGCTGCTCTTCTTTCTTCCTTTTCTCTAATTCTATGCTATCAGACACAGAAGAAGTCAAACCAGTTGCAGAAGAAACTGGCTCATCTTGATCTGTTATAACTCCGTACGCTCGCTTAATCTGATCAATCGAGACGTCTATACCAAAATTCATTGTCTCCTTCCCTCCGAGGGCGAGAGCTAATGACGACTGAGCGCTCTTCGCTTTCGTAGTACTTTTTCCTTCTTCATCATCTTCACTGTCTTCGAGTTGTAACATCTTTCTTTTCTTTTTTCTTTGAACAGGAGAAGATGACCCAGTATTTTCAGTTGCAGTGACAGGAGCGCCGTCTGACTGAGGTTTATTCTCCGAAGATAAAGGGGGTGGCTCAACGATGGTTGAGAAAGCAATTGCTTGAGAAATCTTTCTTAAAGGTTCTGATTGAATTGTGAAAGAGGAAACAGCAGGACTGCTGGTTGTAGGTGTTAACACAGGAGGGAAAAGAGGATCAGATAGTTTGTTCTCGAAAGAAACCTCGACGAACTCCGAGCAATGACGCTTTAACTCAAATTTCATCTTGCCACGAATTTTATTGATTGTGGTTTTCATCTCTACTGCACTATCCTCCAACGCTCTGACTATGGTATCAATGCGAGTACCAAGAGCATCATTCTTATCTGCGATCTTATTCAGAGCCTAAATCATAAATTCGACTGATGAGCCATATAACACTGAGTGAATAGGTTAACACTTACAGATTTTGATCCGAACCGGGTTTGCAGCTGTCTGTATTCATAATCAATACCATCTATGGAACAAGAGGATAAAACACATTTCTGATTGTAATAACGCTTCTCCTCCGTTCGTTGATGTACAAAGTCTTGATGCAGTGGTACATGATATGGTCTGGTAATTTCTCCATTAACAGCGATCATACATTCATCCTTCATTGCTAGATAACTACGAAACCATATCTTCACATATCTATGACAATACTTCTTCTCATAAGTTAGGATATATTGGATACATTCTTTCGTAATTGACTGAAATGCTTTCAACCTTGATTCAGTAAGTGTCACAGACTTAGTCAATTCTTGTTGAATCCTCTGCAATCGTTGTAATTCTTGCTCAAACTTACTCATATTCCATGAAAAAAGTCAAAACTAATTGATATCGGGACTTCGGCTTACCTAGTCCGGATTACTAAAGTACCGCTATAGTTTGATGAATTGACTTCACTGATAATTAGATGAGTTCTTCGCTTCATTTATACTCTTCCCAGCATCAAAGGAAGTATGGAGCCTATGTGATAATTGTATTATTGATGACAGCTATCGTTGTTGTCTCTTTCTATGAGCCAAGATGGATACATTCCGGAGCATTTGTCAATCGACAAATATCTCTTCTGCAGGCATCCCAGCCTTTTGAAGATGTTCTGGATTTGAGGGAAAGAATATCTGAAGCAACGCAAAAAGGAAAGCGTAGTACCGCCCTGCAGACAATTTCTGTTGAAACAGAACATCTTGAATACAACGGTTATAAGGTAAGTCTCCCTAAGTTACCATACACAATCTGATCCAGAATGACTTCGAATAAAGTTCATCGTTGTGAAACCAGAAGGCCAAAGGATCAAGTCCATCCAAAATCCAGCAGACTTAAATCCAATTGACCCGTTAGCCGTGGAGAACATTGATAAAGATTTGATCATTCATGACTTTGGGATCAACGCACCTTCCTTCGAATACACACTTGTTCTCAATAAATTCAACACCGTCCCTGACCATGTTAGTGAAATATTTACTTTTGATGTTGTTTTGAGAACTTCAACCTCTCCTTAGTGTTTGATCGTGTCGAATCATTATAAACCTCAGATTGGACTGATAACGAAGGAAGAATTTGCTATTTGGAGTTGGCTGACAAAGAAGATAAAAGGAATCGGATTTTATAACTCTAATAAAGTTGCAGGTGCTTCTCAAAGGCATAAACATCTTCAGATCGTTCCTCAAGATTCGATTCACAAGTTTGTTCTTGGCTCACAATCGGTAGGCAACTTAATCCCATTCAATCTTACAAGCTTCTTAATGGTATTAGATGGTTCCTCTGGATGAAATGATACTTCCAAAAATAAGGAGGGGTGAAGTGAAGTTATTATCTCCCGCAAGCAGCGGAGAGAAATTGGATGACCTTATTAATACCATTGACCTAGTAAGCGCAATAGTTGGAATTATTAGTCAGTTATTTATAGTTTTCATTCTTGCATAGTTACCATTCGTTCATGGCTATATAGCTCTGGATACATCTTCTTTAAATGATGAGGTCGCCCACATTCAATTCGCAGGTATTTCCGTTCTATTCCCTTTCTTTGTTTTGTTAATGTTCATCTCTATCAGAACTTCTGGAAAAGGCTTATTATGCTTTATTGAAGAAGGTTTCTCTTGATGAGAGGTTGTTGAAGGATTGTGCTGAGCTACAAAGATCATTTTCATGTGAGAAATAAGATTTCTTCTTTAATGGAGATTAAACATCTAACCCTATAGTCAAATCTTATCAACGATGTGAAGAGAAAGGGGCTTATAACTTGGTGTTATCTTCCAACTACCTCTTTATCGCGCCACGCAGTAAATTGTCTTATCATGATAATGTCAATGGACTCGGTAAGAACTTCTCAGCTCCATTAAAGAAGTTAATTTGATGTGATGCCAAATCAAAATTAAAGGTTTCCTCGGCATTTTTCTTGGAAGCAATGATGATTCCCTCAAAGAATTGAGGTAAGATGACTCCCCTCCTCCTTTTAGATTAATTCCATTCTGTTTTTAGGCGAATCGGACCGTTGAATGTCTTGAGAGAAGTTTGTGTCAAAAACTAAAAGAAATGAATAGACTAGTACTGCAGATAGATAGATAGATTCGAAACAAGAGTTAGGAAGGATGTAAGTAGAGGAAAGAACAATCGGGTCAGTTTTAATTTATACTGGAAGCTTGATTGTTTGATTAGTTTATATTTGATTGAAATAAGAATATAATTTCAATACTATCATAAGTGTTTCAGAGATTTTTCACTGAACTTTTCATATTATCTTCTATGTATATAGATAAACCTCGATGTTCTAAATAGAGGAGGAATAAAAGGGATGCATTACACAAAAAAAGAAAACCATGCGTTTCACTACTACAGAAATCAAATCATAAAATTTTGAGAAAAGAAAGAGGAAAAGAATTTGTTTGCTTTTCTAAGCATGGATTGGAATGGATAAAGTAGATCCAGAAAGGAATGAAATCTCTGCTCCAGCTGGACTTTGATCTAAGAAGAGAGGATCGTGAGTTTGAATCACGACTGCTAAGGCATTATTCGCCTCTAAATCATAAGCAGTCATAGTAATCTCCATTGGAAGATTCAAAGTTTGTCCGGCAACAGCATTCTTAAATGTCCAAGGAGCAAAGGTAATAAGACGTCCTTCATTCTTCTTGGTATTCACATCTAAAAGATACATCACTAAAGTTCCATTGGAAGAAGTCTTTGGAACAATGTTTAAGTTAATTTGAGTTGTTCCACGAATCTTAACATCATTACTAAAGGCAGCAGTTTGGAACACGGCAGCATATTGACGATCAATCTTATCTAAATCAAACTTCAATGGTTTTTCAACGATGGAACGAACCGTTGATGTAATAAAAGCAATACCACCATTAATACCAGCATTCTCACCAGCAATAATTGTTGAAAGTGTACTTTCTCTTTCTTTTAAATTCTTTTTAGTGGAAGAAATCAACTGTTCGCCAGCAGCTAGATCAAAAACATTCCAGTTATTCGTAATCTCTTCCCAAGTCTTATAAGATTCAAAGTTCTTACTATTATAAGAACTAGAAAGAATAATTGGAGAATAAGATGTTAAAGAATCAGTCTTTGCATCACGAACATAATAATCATTCCATTCACCAGCACGATCCCATACTTGATCAGGTAACCCAAAAATACCTAATAGTTCAGGTCCTGCATGATCTCCTGGTGAAAATTCTAAATGTTTGTTAACATTTAATTTATTGTAAAATTTAGCAGGAAATTGGTCAGGTGTAAATAATGAATCACCGAAAGCATTTGCAATAAAAATGGCAGGTTTATTTGTATTAATTTGATCAATAAAATTAGCAGCAGAGGAATTGTAGACGAAGGAATACAAATAGTCTAAATCAGTATTCGAAAAATAATCATCGAATAGTAAGGATAAATCATCACCTACTTCACCTAATAAATATGCACTGCCTGAAAGTACACGTGCGGCTTCTTTTCGAATGGATTCGCCATTACCTAGGAAGCTTTGCGCTAAATCAACCCAACCACTCATAGCAGCAACACTCTTCACTCTCTTGTCACGAGCAGAAGCTAATAAACTCATTCCAGCACCGTAGGAGATGCCAGACAAGCCAATTCGCTCGGAGTCAGCATTGGTGTTGGCTACAGCCCAGTCTAGAACAGTGCTGACGTCGGCCATATCCAAAGCACCCGCGAGGTTAATTTGCCCACCTGATCCCCAGAAGCCTCTAGCTGTGTAAGAAATAACTGTATAGCCTTTCTTCGCGTATTTATGAGCAGGGACAACATATTCCCACTTGTTCAAGCCCCAAGATGAGATGAATACAATTAAAGGGTTTTTACCATTTCTTTTCGCTGGCTTTGGATCAAACACTATCGCTTGCAAATTGATTCCATCCGCTGCCTCAATTCTTACTTCTTTAAATCCAGTACCAAGAGAAAGAATTTTGTCTCTTTCAACTTTTGGTAAAGATTCAAAGCTCTCATCACGACGTCCGTCAACGGGCCAGGCTTTGCGACTTGCAGAAGCCTTCATACAAAACAGTAAAGCACAGACGGCTAAAACCAATAAACGAGACGACAACATCATGCAAATAGTCGATTTTCTATATTTCTAATAATAAAGAATCTCACACCAAGTCAAAGGGGTGACAACAACAAACAAGACTTCAAGCTCTTCTTACTCGAGTTCTTTTGAACTCGTTTTTAGTAAAATTCGATTTCAATCATTTTTCTTGTGGTTGTCGAAATTCGCAAAAGTCGAGTTTTTAATATAGTAAAGACATTTTTTTCTAAATTCCAAAAAACTTCCCATTAGCTATCATCTCCTTTTTCAACGAGATTCTTCCAAATTATTCGCTTCAACCTCTTCCTCTCATTGAAAATTTACAATCGAGTATTCTTTTGTGACGTATTTACTAAGTATCATTTCAGTTGATCCAAGTTCAACTGAGAGTTAACACCAAGTTTGAATTCAAGAAAATCATTTTAGTGTTAACCTTTGATCGCTAAAATCGAAAGCTAACCTGAACTGCTAAACATTATCTTCACTATTAGTTCTAATGGACGGCACAGCAAGAAGAAGATCAGGATCTTTTCGACAAGATGATGACGAGGATGTACAATTCCTCACTCCTCATTATGGCAATGATCCAGGTGGACCAGAGCCTTTAGATTTTTCCAAATTAGATTTACATTTAGAGGGTGATGATAAAGAAGAATACGATGAAGATCAAGAAGAACGTGATCAAGAATTGATTATTTCTCGTGGTAGAAGTCGAAGTCGTAGTGTACACGAATATGACGATAATAACGCATCTGTTCTTCCTGATACTGTTCCAAAACATAAAGCAATGAGTGCTGAAGAAGTTCAAGAATTAGAAAAGAAAAAACATGCTGAAAAGGGTAATGCTAATGCTACACCAGCGGCTCCAGTAGATCGCACTGGTCCACTTCAACATCGTGAAGTTGTCGCCCTTCAGAAGGTAACAATTATTCCTCTATTTATTTATTTCTTAATAACTAATTAACTTCTTTTTTCCATTTCTTTTCTTAGGGTCTTGAAGAAGCAACACATACTTTCACTAAAGGAAATTCACGTGAGGATGAAGAAGAAAGAATGGCAGCAGATGCGGAAAAACGCAAAAGAATGTTAGCAGCATCCAATCATTTACCAACATCAAAAGATGCTGAACCAAATCGTCGTGTCAAATTATTATTATTAGGTGATAGTGGTGTAGGTAAGAGTAGTTTAATCATGAGATGGACATTAGACTCCTTTAGTCCATCATTAACAAGTACAGTTGGTGTGAATTTTAAATCCAAGAAAATTAATTATTCTGGTGAATTAATCCAAGTACAAGTATGGGATACAGCTGGACAAGAAAATTTTCATAAAATTACAACTTCTTATTATAAAGGTGCACAGGGGATTATGTTAGTATATGATGTAGCCGATCAAAAATCATTAGATAACGTTGAATATTGGATTAAAAATATTAAAGCCCATGCATCGGATTCTGTGCAAGTTGTATTAGTTGGTAATAAAATTGATTTAAGACAAGTGATTGACAGTAATACTGGTGCATTAATGAAATGTGTTGATACTGAACGTGGTAAAGAAATTGCGAAAAAGTTTTCAGTGCCATTTTTTGAAGCATCAGCGAAGGATTCATCTCATGTTGATGAAGCATTTCTTACTTTAGTTCATCAAATTATTGAAATGTCAACACCAAAACATCATTCTGCTGTACGTGCATCATTACAAGGTGGTGTTGAGAGAAAGAACTTAGATATTCGTTCAAGTGTTGGGAATAGTAATAATAGTGGTAGTCAAAGCCCGCCAAATCATTCATTAAATAAAGACAATAACTTCAACAATGCTAATAAAGCTGGTGATAATAGTGCTGCTGGTGGGAATAAAGAGAGTAAGATGTTGAAATCATTAGGTTTGAAGAAGAATTCAGCGAATACTCCAGATAAAGCTAATGTTGCTAATAGTAATAATAATGGCAACGGAGCCACTGCTACTGCAGGGAATGGCGAAGACAAGGAGAAGTGTATTATATCGTGATTTTGAAGATCTCAGTGCTTAGGTTAGGTCTTTCGTAGTCTTTTTCTATTGATTTGATTGCAATTTGTGAAGGTAGTTTCAGATTGTGTGGTAGTTATATGATGTCAGTTTCCTCTTCTTTCTTCTTTTTGCTTTCATCATCTTTCTTTCCTTCTAAGCTGGCAGTTTCTCTTTGTACATGTTGATAGAGTGGCCGAGAAGTTTTTGTTAGTAATATGAGGAGGTTTCCTTTGTCGGCAAAGATGTGAAGTGATCATCACACGAACAGAAGAATTATCATCATCTTCATATTATCCCAAAAGCTTGCTTTTTTGACATTCTATTCATTTAGTTTTGATTTTCTTTTCTTTTCTTTTCTTTTTGTTTGTTTTTTTTGTTTCTCCAAAGATATTCTTTGCTATCTGTTGTTTATTCGATCAATGAGCAACAAAAACAACAAACATACATGATGTATATATAAAAACAAATAAACGTGACGTTGCCGAAAATCATAGCATAGTTCCTTTTTGTAAGGCGCAAAGAACATAGCAGGCTCAGCGGATAGGGGTTACTTTTTGAAGTCTAAAAATTCATTGACGCATTTAGATTTAGGGTAAGGGCATAATAATAGCGATTGTAGTTGTATCTAATTTATTGGAAGATTAAATTTGTCTTGCTCGTCATTTAGTAAGTTAGAATCACTGTTGAATAGAAGTTTGACAGCGAATGATGTAATAATCCTCATTTTCTTTTACAGTTTTCGGATAAATCGTTGATTAATGTAGGTTCAAAGCCGTATGAGTCTTGACTGAACTAGATCACATGAATCACTCGTAATCCAGCGGAGTCATGCAATGTATTAGCTCGCAAATCCTATAATATCCATGTCAGTGAAGGGATACAAGTTATATTGGAGTTGAAAATCACTTACTTCGAATGCTGTACGAAACTTCCAAGACACAAACGTCAGAGCTATAGCCAGCCATCCTAATATACAAATGAGAGGTGCAACGACTTCTGTCGCTGTTGGGGAGTTATTATTATGATTCTCAATCTGATGATCATCTCTTGCTGATAACAGTGCCTGGAAACAGATGAGAGGTGAAATACTCATCCAAGAAACAGCGAAGAGAGCAACATATTCATCCACTCTCTCAAGAAACCCTCGACGATATCTATATAGCCATATATATGAGAAGAAAGATGAAAGAAATCATAAAACAATAAATGTTCCCTTACCGATAGATACCACCAATAAGAATAAATAATGATGCTAATAATATTGATCCTTCAATAATATAGAAAGGTATCAATATTAATGCAATACGAATAGAACTATCATGATCTAATTTCACAGTTAAACATATAAAGAAAATAAATAATGGGATCCATATCATATTAAAACCAAACCAAAAAATACCAGCATCAATACGAAATTTACTAAAAGGTAATAAACAATAACTAATAAATAATAACCATAATGGTATAAATACTATACCCCATTGATAGGAACTACGAAATGACTTTGGTATAGAGTTCGTTAATTTCACAATAATCATACCTAATTGTAATACTATTAATAAAAGATAAAAAATAATAATATTTAATAAATAATTCGATTCATTTAATAATTCATTATATAATGTTACTAATGGTCCTCTCATATAGTTATATAATCCTTTCACTATAGAGGTTGTTGAATATTGTCTTTTATGTATAATTTTAATAATAAGAAAACATACAATTAAATAAAAAAATGCAAAACATAATGGTAATGCACAGGACCAGATTGGTATAGAGATATTACCATCTAGTCGTTGTACATATAAGATTAATGATAATAATAAACATGAAAATAATAATGGTGTAAATAATCGTATTTGTAAGATATCCAAAAAGATTTCAATATTTTTAATACGATCTAAACGTATCATATCTAATTGCAAATTATGATTATCATCATTAGAACGTGATATTCTTTCTTGATAATCTAAATAACGTTGTTTATATTGTTGTTTCATACTAATAGGGAAAGATGAAATCATATTTGATGTATTTGAATTTGTTATTATACGACTTCGATGAGTATATGTATTAGTCGGAGTAGTAGTATGAATGTTATGTATGTTGTTATTATTATTGTTGTTATGGTGAAGTTGATGATTGTTAAGAGGGTTATTAATATTGGATGGTTGTGTAGTAAAATCTAATTTATATAATGATGACCATAATGAATTATATTTCGTTACTTGAATAAAAAATTTGGAAGTTTTTCCAATTGTTAATAATTCTTTTGCAGTTAAAAAGGGTAAAATGTTTAATACACAGAAATATTCGATTCTCCCTCCTAACTTATGAAATGGTGAAAATTGAAGTGATTTATAATCTAATGTTTCTTTTGTTGATGTAGAAACTGTCATAGCAGTCATTTCTGGCATTGAAGAACGCTCAAGGGAGGGAGGGTGATCAGTGGAACTCGCAACACTAAAATCTTCAAGAAGATGATTCCTAGGAGCAATAAAACTGCTACTACTACTTCGACTACTTGGAATACTATAATTAAGAACATTAGTATTCCCTGTTGAATTTTGTGGATTGAGAAGATTTCCTAAATTAACGAATAAATTAGTAAAATCATTATGACTTTCATCGTCCTCATTTCCATTTTCTCCAAGATAATTTGTTGTTTGATTTTCAACATCTTGAACTTGATTTATCAAATGATCCTCTTCCATTCTCTCTGAAGTCAATGAAATTTCAAACACAGTTAATAATGGTAACTAATTTGATAAAGCACAAAGAACAAAGTTTGACAAAACGAATCTGTTAAATAGAAAGTCGCTCTGTTCTCGCGTTATCTCGATACGGAAGATTAGACAAACAACAAACAACAAACAACTTGAGAGTTAGAAGAAAGGAATGAGTGCGCAACATCCGAATTCAGTTATTATTCCTGATGATGAAATTGATTTAAATACATTATCAGAGGAGCAACATGATCAAAGACTTGCTGCTATGTTAGATCGTTACTGGGAAGTCCAAAATCGATCAATGGAAGTACTAAAAATCGCAACAGAACAAGAATTTAAAAACCATAATGATCTTCCTTTAGCAAGAATAAAAAGAATTATGAAATCTGATGAAGATGTACGTATGATTAGTGCTGAAGCACCTGTTCTCTTCGCAAAAGCTTGCGAATTGTTTATATTAGATTTATCTATTCGAGCATGGGGTGCAGCAGAGAAAACTAAGCGACGTACTTTACAAAAAGAAGATGTAGATGCAGCAATTAATAATACTGATGTATTTGATTTTTTAAGGAATTTGTAAGATGTAGTTTACATGAATAAAGATTGGTTTGTTAGTGATATATAATTAAGAATTGTGAATCTTTCCAATGTATGTTTTTATTTACTTCTATACCACGTAACACACTATCTATATAGTGCAAGAAGCAAATAAGAATTCATAAATCCCAATAGATAATACAGAACTCACAATAAGGAAACATGCTTTGTCTAAAAGTCGAAGCCTCCATATCTACTTCGACTTGCTGGAACTGAATTCATTGATAATTTTGCTCTAGGGCACAAATTTGGAGGTAGGTTAAGCTTCTGAGATATCACTTCTATACTGTCATGTACTCGATCAGTCCATGAATATAAAGATAAAGTTGTCTGTTGGACATCGGTTAAACCACTGGAAAGTGACCTGCAAGCTTTCGTTGTTGAATCTGCCAACTTCTTTACTTTCTTCTCAACATCTTTAAGATCAGATGAACTGGCATCAGATCGATTTCGATCCTTCGTTGGGCTTTCTGATCTACTTCTTAACTGTCTCATTACACTTTGTTTTATCTGATCAAGATCAGTTTCATTCTCTTTAATCTGTGATTCCAGTTCATACAAGTGTTCCTCAATTCTTCGAATCCGATTTAAAGATTTTTTATTATTCGCTGGTCGCAAGGGTGATCCGCCTTTTTCCATGGTAAAAGAGTTGAACATATCACCGTCTCCCTCTACCATTGCTTGTTCCAGTTTTTGGATTCGAGAGGAAATATTATCGAGTACGAGGCCAGTGTCCAATCCGTGATTCATTACAGAATTACTACCACCGTTTCCTCCATTACGTGGTAAATATCCAAGCTGCTTAATTAATCTATGGAGGAGGAGAGGTGAAAATAAAGAGAAAAAGGAAAAGGGAGAAACTTACATCTCATCAACTTTTTCCTTAATACTCGCCACTTCTTTCACTTGCAGGCGTAAATCTTCATTTAAAGCATTCGCAGCAGCATTATTATCGTGTTTAATGGCACTGATGTTTGTTTGAATCGCTTCAATCTGTTGCTCAAATTTTTCTTGTAATTTTTTAGCGGTTACAAGTCTTTTACTTCTTTCCGTCTCGAAATTTTGAGTTGTTTGAGTAGTAAATGTGGTGATAGAACTTTGTATGAGGTCAATCTTTTTCGTTTGTTCGGTGTTTATCTCTTCGATTCGATTGCTGAGAGCGTTTGCTTTCGTTTCGAGGTTAAGCAATCTTGAGGAAAAAGTGGATTCAATTGTTGACACTTCATGACGAATTTCAGAAACAGTTCTGTGTAAGACATCTCTAAATCTCGCTTCAACGTCTGATCTGATCTCTTCCGTTGCTTGAGAAAGTAATTTTCTTGCAATACTCTCAAAGGCTTTCTTCATATCCTTCTCCTCCTTAGATCGATTCTTTTTCACTTTCTTCACAGGAGGATCTTCATCATATAATGATAATCTCTTCATCTTCGCAAAAGTCAATGGTTTCGACATGGCAGATATATATAATGGAGATGTCTGTGTCAAGATTTTCATAACGTTCAATTCACTTTTCGATTTTTCGTTTTTACGATTTCTGCGGTTTTTAGGAGAGAGCACTTATTCATTAAAATCCTTTTTTCAAGGTGTTTTGAACAAAGAATTAAGAGGTAAGAGCTATAAAAGGCACCAGGGAAGCCTAATACAAGAGGTACGGGCTTGTTTGTATAAGGTGCTTTTTCGTGGAAGCAACAATAACTCTTCCAATTCTTCGGATCCAATTATGGAGAACTGATCTACAATATTAATCCTTGATTTTTAAGGTTTATCTTTCGAGTCAGTGAATTTAACTAAATTTTAACTATGGTTAAGTTGGAGTCTTCATCGACTGAATCGTATCATCATCATTAAGTTTCTGAGATTATTCTGAAATCAAGCTTCTGTGTTCTGAATTTGCAAAAGATTGATTTCAGATTCGCTGTTGTGGGAAACCACGATAGAATTAAGCCTCCAACAATGTTACAATCAAGAATCCGCCAAGGAATTCAAAAAACTGTTATTACTCCCAAATTTGAGCGAAAGGGAGAAGATCCTTCAAATCAAACAAATCCCGATGAAGAAAATGGAGGTCGAGCTTCCCTAATTGATGGATATCAATCTATTAGAAATCTACAAGACTATTTAAACAATGAACGAGGACAAATTGTATTAACTATTCAACCTAATGAACCATGCGAGGAAGTCAATCGTTGGATTGGGAAAAATATCTGGGAAACATATGAAATCAACGTTGCGTGGATTACTAAAGTAACACGTTTTTTCTTATACTATCTGATAGGCGTTCTTGTTTACCAAAATCTAGAAAGATGGAGTTTTCAAGATTGTATTTACTTTATTACTCAAACGATTACTACTGTAGGTTATGGTAATATAACCCCCTCGACAAGACGAGGTCAAGTATTTACCATTTTCTTTGTTTACATTGGTATTTTATTAGTTTTCTCCATTATTAATGAAGTAACCAGATTTTTTGTTCTCTACTTGAGAAGTAATTATAAAAAACCTAAGAGATTAAATAAATTTCAAGTGTTTATACGTCATAGTATTAATGTTAGTATGTGGATTATTATATTATTTCTAATTCCAATATTTGGTGCAATTGTATTTAAACATTTTGAAAAAGATTGGTCATGGGAGGATGCTTTATATTTTGCCGTAATAACAAGTACTTCGGTTGGTTATGGCGATCGTAATGTATCTGATTCTGGCGCCGTTTGGTTTAATTGTTTCTTTATTGTATTTGCTGTGTCAACCACAGCTTTGGCGTTAGACAAAATATCATCTTTTAAAAGACATTTAAAAAAGGCGGAATTGTGGCAAATATTAGAAGAAATTCAACTATCGAAAGGATTAATTGATGCAATTAATCCTAAATCCGATAAAGCATCAAGAGCTGAATATATCTTACATATGTTACAATTAGAAGGTAAATTAGATTTTGAAGAAGATATTACCAGATGGAATGATAAATTTGATGAGTTTGATATTGATCGTGATGGTTATTTAACATTTCAAGATGTTGATGCATTTCAAAAGGATTTGCAGCGTCGACAATTAAGTCAATCATTATCACCACGCAGTGAAAGTAATAGTGTGACATCTTCAAGTACATCCAGCAAACATCTTCTGAATGCAATTACTGACGAGGCTAAAGACGTTTTCCTTGAAACGATAGGACTAAAGACTGAGATAGTCCAGCAGCCCCAACCTAGAAGAGGGTCAGCATTAGTTAATGCGACTGCCTCTGGTGCGCCAAAAGAACGAGCAATAGCTCTGCGCAGAGCAAGTACCTTAAACTTGAACACTGAACAAAAGGCTGCTGAGGAAATGAAGCAGTCTGATGGAATAGAACTGCAAAATGTGGAGAGATCGAGTAGTCCTTTGAGAGGAAAGCGGACAAGTGTTTTAACAGTTAGTGATCAATTACCTTCCGTATCTCGCTGTGAAGGGGACACATCAAGCTCTAACCCTCTGCATAGCGAGAGTACCAGTACTTCAAAGATTGCGGTATCATCGAGTAATAAAGAGTTTGACAGTTTTACCGATATCTAACTTTTTATGATTTGCGCCTTAGTGGAAAGATTACTATCAGTGTTTGTTTGTTCTTGCGATCTATTCGTCTTCTTCGTGCTCTGAGCAAAGTGGATACCTCAGAATTTGAGGAGCTATGACCTTTTTCGTATTGTATCGAAATGTTGCACAGAATTTGTGTGTCATTTTGTTTCCATAATTTCCGAGTGTGTTCTTTCTGTGCTTCTCGATCTTGTAGTGAGGGAAATGATAAATTTCTCTTTTTAGTGGCAGGAAAAAACAGGTTAAATAGTGAATAATTTTACAACCTAAAACATTTTTCGAAATTTCGGATTTTTGTATTTTCGTATGACTTAGGAGTGAGGATCTTTATAAAAAAGAGACCTGCTGACGTAAGATCATTCTTCAATGACAGAATTGTGAGTTTTTCTATGAATTATTCAAGTTATAACTATTCTTTCTTGACTTTTAACAGTCTTCTCTTCGAAGAAGATGACACATCGTCATAATTCGGTAAAAAAAGAAATAATTCGTCAGTGCAGTTCGATTCATTTAGAGACTAGGAAGGACACGCTGATTAGACATGACTCTGATGGAAGCGAATTAGTGATGTGACTAATCACGAATTCTGCTGATGACTGTACATGCATTGAATTACTTTTATTAATTTACTCTATTTTGTACTTATTCAAGAAAAGATCTTTGGAATCAAGAAGTTCCATTTTTCTTTTGTTTTTGATCTTACATTTTATTTTCTTCTTCTTCTTCTTCTTTCATCTTTTTGTAAAAGATATGAGTGTGAAGGGACCTTCATTACTTAGTAACCAGTTGCATAATTATGGTGAGAAACGCGAAACTCCAGGCTCTGCAACGAAGAGGCCGGGTTCAACGATTACTCAAAATCTCACCACCAGTCAGACCAAAGAAAACGGCAAAGTAGAAAATATTGCCTCCACTTTCATTGCCAACTTCAGAGGCCCTCCTACTCCATTAGAAATCTGCACTCCTGTCATCATGGGGAAAGAGAACCATCCCGAAATCGAAGAAGCACTGGCTGACATGGATTCACATGATCCGTCAGTTGTCACGAAGAGAGTAAATCTTTTCATCCATCGATGGGGTCGAGTTGTCCCCATTCCACCAGATCAGTTCTTCAAGAATATCCTTCAGAAGAGAGGATATAGTGAAGAGTTTGTTCCAGCTTTATCACCAGAGATCCGAAGGTAGAGCTTGATATGTTTGTGCGAGAAAAGTAGTTGAAATTGATTGTGTGTATTTGTGTTTTAGGCCGCCTACAATAAAGCAACTTCAGGATTATGATAATGAGATCGTCTGGGCTGTGAGAAACTCTGATTTGCCTAAGGTCAAAGAACTGCAGCAGTCGGGGAAATGGTATGTTTTTGGCAAATTCTCTTCTTAATAGGTCTCATTTCTTCTCATAGTATGAGCGCATGTAATCGATTTTCTGAATCTATTGTGCACATGGCGTGTAGGAGATCCGAGAAGGAAGTAGTTCAATTTCTCATTAACAGTGGTGCTGACGTATCAATCGTGGATGATTTTGGTCGCACACCACTCCATGATGCCTGTTGGAGACCAGAACCAAGATTTGACATAGTGACAATGATCTTAGATGTGAACTGTGGTTTATTGCGGCTAGCCGATCTGAGAGGTTCGACTCCGCTAAACTATGTGAGGGAGGAGCATTGGGTGCAATGGTGTGCATATTTATTCAATCAATTAGAGAAGTATTGGCCGAGAAACCTCCAGGAGTCAGCAGATTCGGAACATTTGGCCAAACGCCAAAGGATCGATGGTTAATCGTTCGAAAAGACCTTTTGTTTAAGCATGTTTGCTCGTCCAAATTGAGTTTACCTTCCTTGCATAATAACTACTTTTCTGTTCGACTACGCTCAGTCGAAGTGCAATATTTTCTTCCTTTGAGGAACATCACTGCAGAGTTTCCGAGCCTTCAGTTGATCTGCTTGTTATTTTTTTTGATAGTTTTGCAGAGTTTTGTTTTCCATTTCCAATATATTGTAACTGAATGTAAGATAGCTCAATAGATTGAGATAACTACTAACTAAACATCATTTCAGTGATTGAGTCTCTCTTAATTTTTTTATTTTTAGATTTTATCAAGAAGAGTAATGTCAAAATACGAGTGAGCAATAGATGATGAACTGTTTTCCTCTAACTGTCACCAGATGAGAAATTTGGCAGACCTACCTAACCACTATGATAAATTTACATCAGAATCTAATAAATGAACAATAATTACAATAACTAAACATGAACCTCAAAGCGACAAACATTGTCGGATTTACACATTTAAGGATATGAAAACAAATTCCAAACATAAAAGCACTGATATTAACAGTCGATCCTTTGGCGTTTGGCCAAGTGTTCCGAATCTGTAGATTCCAGGAGGTTTCGCGGCCAATACTTCTCTAATTGATTGAATAAATATGCACACCATTGCACCCAATGCTCCTCTCTCACGTACTTCAAAGGGGTTGAGCCTCTCAGGTCGGCTAGCCGCAATAAACCACAGTTCACATCTAAGATCATTGTTACTATGTCAAATCTTGGCTCGGGTCTCCAACAGGCATCATGGAGTGGTGTGCGACCAAAATCATCCAGAATGGAGAAATCAGCATCATGATCAATTAGAAATTGTACAATTTCCTTTTCAGATCTCCTACATGCCATGTGAACGATGGATTCAGAAAATTTATTGCAAGCACTCATACTAAACCAACATTTAATTAGAAAGAAGAATAAATCATGTCAACTACTCACCATTTCCCATTTCGATGCAGAGTCTCCAACTTTTTCAGGTCTGAATTTCTAATAGCCCAGACGATCTCATTATCATAATCCTGAAGTTGCTTTATTGTAGGCGGCCTAAAACACAAATACACACAATCAATTTCAACTACTTTTCTCGCACAAACATATCAAGCTCTACCTTCGGATCTCTGGTGATAAAGCTGGAACAAACTCTTCACTATATCCTCTCTTCTGAAGGATATTCTTGAAGAACTGATCTGGTGGAATGGGGACAACTCGACCCCATCGATGGATGAAAAGATTTACTCTCTTCGTGACAACTGACGGATCATGTGAATCCATGTCAGCCAGTGCTTCTTCGATTTCGGGATGGTTCTCTTTCCCCATGATGACAGGAGTGCAGATTTCTAATGGAGTTGCTGGACCTTTGAAATTGGCAATAAAAGCCGATGTAATGCTACGATCTACTTTAGTGTCGTCGAGAAAACCACTACTCATGCTCTGACTCGTTCTCTTCCTTGAGATCGCTTGTTGTTGAAGACGTTGAACTGCAAGATTATGATTATTCAGATTAAACAATCTACTTGTGAGAGAAGGGACCTCTACACTCATATCAAAACTCTATTCTTAATAGGAAGAGAGTTTCGTTGAACAAAACTCAAATAAATAATGTAGAAAGTGAGAAGTCTAAGAAGAAGTCGAAAATGTTAGAACATATGTCAGTGAAAGTATGTGTTATTTATAGTGGTGTAGTGTTAGACATCTACATCAGACATCTCTACTGATCAACATACATCACATAGCACTGTCAGGCTTTCTCTCTCGTCTTAGTAGACAACAAAGACGTCTGTGTCTTTCACGCCTATTCATAAAGCTCATGTCACATAATTGCATTCAACTGAAAGATGCTCTGACGTCGTAATCCTTCTTTTTCGCTCAATTTTCTTCATTTTTCTTGCGAAAGTGAAGAAAATATTTATTTCCTTTATATTTCTCGAAATTTTGCTTCTTTCATATTTTTTCCGGGAAATCAATAGTTTTTGAATATTCGTGTTTTCGAAGGTTTGTTGAAAGGTTCACGATTTTCAGTCGGCAAGGGATGAATTTTCTTTCACTTGTCCTTATATAAGCACCTTCATTATATTACCCTCTCCTTGGAGACTGCGAGAAACAAGAACTCCAACTGATTCAATCTCATCAAGAGTTATCCATCATTCTTCTCCAGGGGTTCAGTTCTGACTCTGTTGTGTCCAGACCAGTTTTACTTAGATCATTTCGTTTACAACATTATAATCTCCTCTTGAAATGAATTTAGAAGAGAATGGTGTTGCAATTTCATTAAATTTTGCTGATAAGGAGACATTTAAAGACTTTTACTATCGAAGCAGCAGGTAAGGGTGCTCAATCTGGTTAATTATGATCTAAATTTTGTTCTTGAATATTTTAGTCGTTCCAATGGCCAGCGAAACATTCGATGTTTTCCTTCTTGTTCTGTTACTCATAATGAAAATAACTTTTGTGGAAAACCCTTGCGAGTTGTTGTTGCGATCAAAATTGAAAAGGATTCCATCGCTTTTAAGAATAATTTTGGCTTCGATAAAATTTGTGTTGTGGGGGAGTATAAACTCCTCAACAATCAACCTAATTCAGTTACTAAACCAATAAGAGGAGCTGAATTGGGTGTATTGATCAAATCAAAGAAGAATATGCACCGAAAGCTTTATTGGGGAAAGTTGGTGAAGAAGCTCACGGTGGTCGATATCAATGAAACTACAGTGCTTCATTCAGCGAGTTTTGACTTTAATTCTGAGTTAAGAGGTTGGCATTATCCTGTTAGTGGACGATTTAAAGGTGATGAGCAGCATTGCTTCTCTGTTAGTGTATTATCTTTGAACTTTCCAAATCTGAACTCTTTGGCCAATCTTCGAGATGCAACACAAATGGAAAATATGTTTGAAAACGACATTTTCTATCCTCTCGGACATTTTGATTCTCCTGTTTTTAAATTTGGTTTATTTCGCTCTGGTTCTGCAAGATTTGATACAAGGAAAGAGGGGGAAGGAAGTAAATCCAATAATGAAATTAATGACAATGACGATGAAAGGAACGAAGAGAACTCTCAAGGGGATCAAATTACTCGAAGTGTAACCTTTGAAAGTGGAGTTAAAGAAGGTGATGGCTTTGATGCTTCGAATGTCAACTCATCGTCAGCCCCAACACCTGTTAAACCACCAGCGAAGAAAACTCCCCGAAAGTCAGCTCGTACTCCCTACGATAGTATGATTTTTGGACTTCCTTGCAGTATTTTCGAGGGTATTGATTATTCTCCTGAGGCATTACGTCGATTTGGATTCTCTTCTGAGCTTTATGCCTCCACAGATTCCTCCACAGCATCAACCGCATCCTTTCTTTCTACATTACCTAAAAACTCAATAATATCAACCATAGTTAAGGGAAAGCTTCCAACATTGCAACACTCAAGGATATTATTCCCACCACCTCCTTTAATATCAAATCAGAATTCACAAGTCAATCCCTACAGATCCTCATCAGGTATTATAGTTGGTGGTGGTTCAGGAAGTAATATTCCGAGTACTAGTGTTGGATCAACACCAATTCTTATTAATTATTCAAGTATTCCTGTATCACAAAGAATACAATTTCAGCAATATCCATTAATTAATATAAGATACATACTATCAAAATATACCCAACAACCAGAGCACATACAACATTATATACCATCAATCTATCGTATCTTCCAACCAATAAGTTATTATGATATACAATCATTTAATTATAAAACACAATTTATTAATCATTATCAACGTTATACGAATAAAACTGATTCATACATATGTAATAGTATACCTTATTCAATACAAAAGATTACCATTGATTTTTGGCAAAATAAATTACAATTTCCTATTGCTATTGAACCAATTATACTGTACTTCTATTTTGAAAAGAATACAATTGATCAATTATTAATACAAAATCGTTTAGCGTATATTATACAACGTAGTACCATTGCTCACTCAGCTTTAGCTCATGAAAAGGCAACAACGAAGTTGATCGAGGAAAAGATTAAAGCAGACAAAGCAAAGAATAGTGTTGTTACTTCTTTTATTGTTAAAGAAGACAAAGAGACCGCTCCTGTGAAAAAGAGAGGAAGAGGGAAAGCTGCTACATCGAAAAGAAAGAGTAAAGATAAGGCTGTCGACAATGTTGAAGAGAACGATAATGAGAAGCAGTCAGTTATGGTGGAGATAGAAGTTGATGAAATGACAGAAACGGAAGGATTGACCACCCTTGATGAGGTGTACTTGGAAGATAAGTTTGAGCAGATCTATCATCTGGTCAATCGTGAGATTTATTACATCCAACAATCTCTCTCAAAGAAGGATGAGATTCCTCGCTCTCTTTATCCAGAAGCAATAACATCCAGTCAAAAGTCGAAAGTGACACCGCAAAAGAAAGGAAAGAAAGTCACGATTAAAGAAGAACCTAAGGATGAAGTCTTTGATCCCTCAGAAGCCTTACATGAAGCAACTTCTTTCAAGATTTCTATTCCACCACTTTCTTCACGAGAGAGCGAGTTGGATTTCCCCGCACTTTATTCTTTCGAAGAAGTATTTGTTTGGTTATCCCAACTGACATTTGGCACGGCAGAATCGATCGATCCTTCAGTCGCAAACAAGGCCCTTCTGTCAAACAAGAAGTATGACGACTTCAGCACTTTTTTCTTCTTCTTCAGTGTTGATTTAAAAACGTCTATTCGATTATTTTTCGAACGATTATTAACTCTTCAATCGATGACACCGCAACAGTTATTACATGTATCTGATCCTTCTTATTCTTCAGCTCACGCTCCAGCTTTATTAGAAAGAATGAATGTTAGGAAGAAGAGGAAGTGGCTTCAAATACAAGAAGAACTGGATGAAAATCAAACTCCACCTCCTCTATTGTCACTCTCTTATTCTACTGTAAACAATACTCTTGCTGAGAAGCAACCCATGGCTACATCTACTCCATCAAAATATGTACTCACCAAAGTGGTGACGAACCCCAATAGTATTTCATCAGTCTTTAACAACTCTACTTCATACTCCACTCCTCTCCCTGTAAGTGGATACAATCATCACGTTGTAACTCCGGATCAATCAGTCCAAGGTCAGCGTAGGAGCAACGAATTGAATGGTGGGGAGGACATTGATATTCAAAGTGAAGAGGAGGAGGAAGAAGAGATGGATGATTATCGTTCTGAAGATGAAGAGAATACTGAGATGGATGTGGACAAGTGATAAATTGGATTGGCTTTATTGCAAAAGGTGTTTGACTGCCGTCTCATTTCGTTGGAGAAGAAAGAAAGCGGAAGAAGAAAAGGAAGTTTAGGCATTAGATTAATATGAAATAAATAGCAGATAGAATAACTATAAATAGAATAGTGGAAATGGAAGTAATGTGATAATTGTTCTCTCTCTCTCTTTATTTCTTGACCATTTTAACTACTTTGTTTGAACATATTGTATTTCTTTTTATTTAACGTTACCATGATCTGTATTTCCAATTATCTTGACAATCAATCATCTTTGATAGTTACATAGTCAAAAAAAACTGAATTAATACTCTTGATCATCATCTTTTTGATCTTTCTCTTTTCCTCCTGTTGATGGAACTTCATTTGTTGGCATCAAATGATAAAGCTTTCCAGTCTTTTGCAGTAATGTTAACTCATAGATGATGTCATCAACCTTCTTCATATTCGAATAAATCATATCCATCTTCTTGAAGAAAGAGTTATTCGAGACAATATTCAAAGTAGTGATATAATCATAGATGACTGTATCTAATTGTTGGATATCTTGGATTGGTGCAAGCTTTCTCTCTGATGCATACATCACAGCTAATCGTCCTATCTCTCCAGTGAAATCAGCTAAACCATTCACATATTCATGAACATTAACAATCGAAGGGAATTGAGATTTAGCAAGTAACTCTTGCTTACTAATCCAATGATAAAGGAGTTCTCCTTCAGCATACTCCTCCAATGAATTCGAATAAGAACCTTGACGTAAAGTTGGATACTATAGAGAGATGAAGTGAATGACTATAGTCAGAGTCAGATGGACTTACCTTGACAACAATATCTTGAAAAAGTTTTTCACCCTTTTGTTGACAAATATTTAATTTCTTTCTTGCATCCTCTAGTTGTTGACGAATAATCGCATAAATGGCTTGTTTCGCTAGTTTTTGAATATCTCGTGATTCTTTGATAAGATTCTCTCTTGCGAGATCATACTCACTCATACGATTGACAAGACCTTGAAACTCTTCCTCTGAAACATGCTGGTATTTCTTCTTTTCAACTGCCCCTTCGTTCTTCTCAACTCTAGGTTTCTTTTGAAGCTGTTTGTCTCCTGCAGTATCTTCCTCCAGTAGTGTTGGTGAAGGGGTCGTTTGAAGATGAAGTTCATAAAAGATATTTTCAATTGACTTCAAGGAATATTTCACAGAGTCGAATCTTCGACGTAATAATCCATTACGGAAATCAAATTCTAATAGAGCTTGATAGATCTCTGAGATGAGTTCTTTGCTCAATTGAATGGATGGAAGGTCAAACTATCAGAAAACATAAGAATCATTCGATCTCGATAACAACAATAAGAAAGACTTACTTGACAAGCTCGATTAATAGTATAACGAGATAGTTCTGCAGCAAAAGAAAATACCGCACAGAGATACTCGCTGTCTGTTGGAGTGGGTTGTATCGCTGAAGGTGGAAGAAGCTGTCCAGTTTGATAGAAATGATATAAAAGCTTTGGAATCAAAACTTTCTCCATAACATTCAGTAGACGACTTTCTCTTGCAACAACATCGTTTCCTGTTAACGCTAATAACTAAACAATATAACAGGTAAGGTCAGTGAATTTAGGAAGATAGAACGAATGATTCACCTGTTCAACATTCTGATTCACTTCATTTATTGACAATTCGTAATGATTTATGCTTCCGTTACGAAGATGCTGTAAAAGGTCGTGACTTTGGACACCTAATTTGCGACTCTATGGATGAAATTATTATGCCTCTGTTAGTGATGAATAACAGAGACGTACCACGCGAAAGGACGCATCTCGCTGGTCTTGGTCAGAGGAGACTAACTCCTTCTCAATCTCTTCCAAACCTTGATAAAGCTTTTCCTTAAACTTCAGGCCAGATTCATTTAAAATTGCAGTTGGAAGTGCGGGCTTCATGTTGCTGAATAGTTTGTATTCTTGAGAATAAACACTTTTCAAATTAAAATTCTGTTGGTTTCGAATGAACTGTAAACTATTACGTAACGAAGTTCGACCACACAATCGAAGAGATCGAGTAATATGCATGTAAAGGAAGAAGAAGAAATGAAAGGGATTGAGAACGAATGGAACTTTCATGCACTAACTTTTATGCACTCTCTTTAAACCATCCACCGCTTTACCGTTACCGGTGTTGAATCGTTACCGTACCGATTAGGAAGAATTTCACCACCAACAAGAAAGAAAGACAGACAAAGGAAGAATGTTTCTGCTCAAGAACAAGAAGAAGGCTGGTCATCACAATGCAGTAGTCAACAAGGGCCTTTTATTTGCAGGATATTTGGCTGCTGTCAGAGTTGCTTATTTGACTTTTGTCTCCTTTTATCCTGAGGCTGCACCTGTCGTCAAGTAAAAGAAAGCATCACATAAGACAGGATAAATCATAAATAATAACCACAGTGAAGTTAGGTGTCTTTTACAATAATTGTCGAGATATTTCCTGATTCTGTTGATTATGGAAAATGTAAAAAATAAACAAAGTCTATTTGATAGTAAGAGAAGTTAGTGATTCTTCTTCTTTGCAGGTTCTGATGCCTTCTTCTCTTTCGCTTCATCACTCCCTTCCAATTCATCCTCAGAATATGAAATCTTTGAGGTGAAGATTGCAAGTAAGAGGAGGACATGCGCTCCTTGCAATACTAACGAGGACCAAGCAGTGGCTGGGAAGACATTGAAGGCAAGCTCTATTCCGAATAAAACAATCAAACTGATCGGAATGGAGAAGCTGGAATGCCATAGAATCAATGGAATCATATGAAAGTACCAGCAATAGAACTGATAGTGCAAAGACCTTGCGAATACAATTCCAATCACATTCGATCCAAATATTGTGTTGATGATGAACTTGTCACTCAGATTCACCACCCCTAACATTAGTATTTAAAAGTTGAATGACAAACAAAATAACAGTGCCAATACCTTCACTCCAGATTCTCTTTCGATTCTTTTCACTTTCTTTCCCATCGATCAAAGCCTAAAGAATAAGCCATTATAAGATTCAATAAGACAAGATGAAGAGAATTCATTACCTTTCCTAATCTAATCCTCATATACAGTAAATAAGCTATCATAAGACATGCTATTATCTCAATAATCATTAGAATTATCAATCACTTACCAATAACTGTCAAAATCAATAAAACCACTGACAGTTTCTTACTTAAAAATGTTTCTTCTGGTAAGAATTTAAAGTTTACAGTCCATTTATAGAAGAAAACTCTTGTCAATTCAAATGCCTTTGAGAGGTAAGAGACTGGGTAGGTTGATAAGAATGGATATCCTAATACTAACTGAACTATTGCACATATTGCAATACATTCTATCGTTTTCTTCACTCCAAGACTTAAAATCCAGACAATAAAGATACCAGGAGCGAATAGAAACATATTCATCTTCACAGACACAGCAAGAGAATAGAAGACACTGCCTACACGCCAATGCTTTGAGAGAAAGAAAGAAACTGCAATATAACCAAATAAAACTGCGATACAATCATTAAACATCCGAAGCATATAAATGGAATGAATTCTTTTTGAGAAGAGAAGAAGAGCACAGAACCAAGCAGGGATCTTCCCATTCTTATAATAGAGGAACAAGACGACGGCAAGGTTGAGGAGATAGATACCACAGAATAGACATTGGGCAGTGAAGATATTTCTGCCCTCATCAGTTAATAGACGAAAGAAAGAGAAGATATAGAGGAATCCAGCAGGGTAGACCAGTGGACCTGTATTGCCTTGAATCAAGGTGTAGTCTCGCTCTCCTCCGAGATATCCTTCAACCTCTTCCATATATGCTTTCCAATCAATCTCAGTATCTAATAATAGAGTTACAATATAATTAAAAGACAAAAAGCTCAGTTTATATCACTTACATGGAACTTTCAATAAAATAACAATCGATAGAAGGAAATCCAACACCACCAACAAACATATTATTTGAATACTGATTGGCTTACAAATTGTTGGAATACCTATAGGTTTGGACAATAAACGATTCAACATCCCTTTAAGTCTGATCCTTGACAATGAATCGTCGCAAGTAGTCAAGGGAGTTATTCAATGCAATCCGATCTATTGTATCGAGAGAGATGTCTCCTTCTCGTAATGAGGACTCCCTTGATGCCAGCACCAGCACTCGACAAGATAAGATAAGATAAGATGAATGAAGAGGAGGATAGAGACTGGATTGGACTGTATTCATGGGAGGAGATCAACGAAAAACATGTTACTCAATTATCAACTTCAGGTTGTGGAGCAACAGCTGTTGTAAATGTCTTGTTATTGTTGAATTTAGTTCGAAAAGATCAGTTACAGGATATTGATTGGTCGGTCTGTATCTTAAGAAATCGAGCCAATTCTTCACCTATTTTCCCATACCTTCTTTCTCGACATAATGCAGGTTGTACGGGAGAAGAGTTGATTCAATCAATGCATTTACTCTTCGAGAGAAATCGATCACTCTTCACTCACGCACCAACGATATCAGGGAGATTCTTCTCATATCGCGACATCCAAGATCGATCAATAACTGAATTCTTAGCTGAGCATATCCAGCAAGGTCATGTTCCTATTGCAACGATGAATCTGCAGTTGCTGGGGAATGATGCGTGGCACCATCAGATCATCTTTGCTGTGAGCACATCACAGCGTATCATTCACATGCTCAATCCGCTTGACGAATATCCTGAACCTCTTGTGCAGAGGCTGATTTCAACACAGAATATACTGCTCGTGCGAAGGAATGATGTGATGAGTCGTCTGACAGCGGAGGTAAGAGAATACGCATCGTCGTATTACCATATCATCCTCGAGCGAGAAGAAAAGAAGAAACTGGGAATCTTAACAAAGGAACAAATCATAGAAGAAGAGACTGCAGATGAGGAGATTCATCGAAGGTTGTATGGAGATAGCATCTTTCTCGAAGATCCGTGGAAATCCTTTCATATCATCCGTCAGATTACGATGATGATAAATCAACCAGATATCGCTTACCTCGTCATACCAGCTGCTTACACTGGTGGGTTTGCAATCTTTGAATCATCGCCATGAAGAGAAGAGACTTCAAGAGAATATAGTCGCTCTCGCATTAAGAATGAGATCCTGCTGAGACAATGAAAGTAGCAAGGAATTTAGAGGGAACGCAAGTATTTCTTTGTTTCAATTACAATTTACAATGAAGATGCACAGAAAAGATCGAATTATGAATTATATCAAACAAAGCCAAAGAAAAGAAGAGATAATCGAAAAGATTTGTCCAAACCTAAAAACAATAAATCAACTAAAATAATAGCAAGCACAGTCACCCCTCTACTCTCCATCTATGGTAGGAGGATTTCTTTCCTATGGGATTCGCCGTACACACAGTTGCAGTAGATCGCTAAGAGAGCTTGTAAGCTAAAGGTGTCAGGTTTGCCTGTATCAATAAAATGCTTTAACTTCCCTAAGACATGGCGATAGAGCTGAGCTTCCAAGTCAATCCCAACCACCATCATCAGACTAATTACATCGCTCGCCTTACAGTTAATTGCCTGAGGAACTTCCTTCGGATCTAAGAAAAGAAAGACTGTTGGATTCTCATGAGCATATTGTACCATTGCTTTCTCCATCTTTGAGACATATTCCTGTTCCACCTATACAAGAAAATCATGTCATGAAAAGATTTTAGTAATAATAAAGAGAGAAGACTTACCACTTCCCATAAACCTGTAAAAACATTTGGGAAAACTTTAGGCAATAAAGATCTTGCAGGAAGATGAGGATAATCCACTAATGCAGTAAGATTACAAGCAATAAAATATATCTGTAAGAATTGATGGAAAGTAAAATAAGAATCTTCAACATCAATATTTGGTTGAAGAATAATCAGATCTTGGACAGCATTCCTTCCTTTCACAAATCCATCATGATGAATACCTAACTGTAATAATAAACCTGATACTACCTCAGGTCGAACAACTTTTTGTGTTTGATTCAATTGATTAATTGTTGTCGAAGACGTCGTGGAGGGAGAGGCTCCAATGACGACTTGTCCTTTTGCATCGAATAATCTTTTCATACCAATTAAAAAATCACCAACAAGTTTCACATAAAATTGGAATTTATCTGCGCTCATCATCGTAAATCCTTGGGATGCTTCTGAGGTGTTAGTAGCATCTGACGACTTCTTTGCCGTCTTTCCTGTTTGTTTCTTCTCAGCTTTCTTATGAAGACCAGCTAAATAAGTAAAGATTGTTAAATCATCACTACCTCTCGCTTTATTGTTTACAATCTTACCTGATTTAACAGACTTTCCTTTCCCTGAAGTAGCAGCTGGAGTTGAAGTTGCATTCGTAGAGGGTAGAGTAGAAAGGAGCTGACTCTGTAGCTGTGAAGTCTCCAAATAATTCCGAAGCGCCACATCCTCTGGTTGAAAGTGTATAATTTTCTTACAATGTTGCCAGATATCAGGACAATCATAGAACTGATATATATTCTGCCGTTGAACATACTCCAAGAACTCGTTCATGATGAAGTGATTCTATAAAACAAAGATGTGATAAACGCATTAATACAAGTAAAGAAGGAGTTGCGTTACCTCAAACTGCTTTGAGAAGGAATATTCAGGAAGATTACATAATAAAGTGAAAAAATAAGAGAAAACAGTCTTTAAGAAGGAATGATGATTAATCGTTGAGGAGAAATAGATATCTTTCAATTGAGGTATAATTTGATCTTGTTGTAGGTAGCTTAATAATCCTAATTGAATAAAGCTTTTGCCTTGACTCATGGTAGATAATGACGACGAGGAGGAAGAAATTTCATTCATTGGATTGAATAAGATAACTTTGAAGCATATTTTCAAGGCTTCCTGGATTAAGACGGTTCGATACTCATGCTTGGCCAGTGACTCATTATTTGTCATCGTATTCTGAGATGCGTTGTTTAATATAGATGTTGAGGCAACGTCACCATCTCCCGACGGGAAGATAAAGAGCCATTGGTCTAAGATGCTAATCATCTGTTGCTTGATGAATGATTCTTCAAACATAAAGAAAGTTGAGTGCTGCATCAAAATCTTCCAATAGAACTGGATAGAGCTGAGAAGATGTTGAATTTCGATCGTTTGTAGACTAACAGAAGAATGAACCATTAAGCTCTTCTGTAGATTAAACATGAAAGAGTATAATCCTTGCACAAACATCTCATATAGTAGTAATACTTTCTCTTTGATGGTCTCATCATCATCACCACTACCACCTAGAATATTTCTTAAGGTTTCATCTTTTTCTTTAAGAGTTGTTGAAAGAGAGGATTGATAACGATTCATCTGAAGAATTAATAATTTGCTCAATATTCTTAGATATTGATTCATTAACATGAGTCTAAGGATATTCATCTTCAAATAACGAGATACTTTCACTGATGTTGAGAAGAGGTAATCTAGCATATTAACACTATCGGATTGATATTCTTGATAGTTCAAAGATGATTGCAAAATTCTATTCGAAGAGTCAAGGAATTGTGTCATTGATTCCAGGTTTCGGGTCTTGTTTGAGGTAAGATGTTTTCTCTGTAAAGGAAAGATATTTATAATCATCTTATCATATTCCTCTGATGATGTTAGATGAAGAATTTGTATTGATTTATCTAAGATTTGATATTTTCCTGCAATCATCTCATAAAGTTTTTCTAAACGATCCATCGATGATGATGCTGCATTCTGACCAGAGGTCGAAGAGTGACTATCATCGAAGAGATAATGAAAGTCAAGCAACTCCTTAGATAGAAGAGAATAAAGAAGTGGAATTAGTTGTTGACAGAAGATTGTCACGTTATCAGCCGGATATGATTGCGGTAGCAGAGGAATATGTCCGGTTAAGCGATTGGGAGAAAGTGATAACGAAGGTTCTGATGTCGCAATCGAATATTGTAGACCGTATTTAATATGATCTTCCCATAGAGTCAGAGCATTCATTGTAGTATTCAATAGATTTTGATTTTCTAATAACGTCCCAACCTTCTGCAGCGAGAAGAATTGATCTAATAGAACAGTAAATTGATGAAATTGGTGATTGGGTTTGTTAGAATTAGAGTATTCGTCAGGATTCTCTAATCCAGTGAGACCTGAAGATTGATGGAATCGTTTTAATCTTGGTTGTAAACTACTTTCATGATTGTACTGACCGATAACTTCATTCATGATAATACCTTCATAATACTGAGGATTTTTCAATTTCTTTAAGATCATTTGAAGGGTTCCAAGAACATTTAACGCTTTCCAACATCTCGTCCATATCTTTCGTCTTGCAAAGAGAGCGAAGACTTGTAGAATAGAAGAAATTAATGTCGTATGATTTTGAAGTACATGACGCTTTAATACTTTTATCCAACCACCAATCCACGAAAAAGAAGTAAACTGCAAACTAAGTTCGATGATAACACGATTGTCTGGTGAACGCTCATCTAAACTAGCAAACGACTCAAATAACTTTTGCGTAAATTCAATCATGCTTGAGAGAATGTCTTGATCATAATAAGCGGTAGCAAAGAATTGGCATAACTTCATTGCCGAATTACTATCACGAAACGCTTTCATGCAATCATAATACTGCAAAGGGAGATGGGATAGTTTATAGCTATTGAGGTAGGAATTACTATGAACGGTTAAGATATTATGCTTGTATTGATGGTTGTAAACCAATGCAATCATAGATTTCACGATATTAAGCTTTTTCTTCGCTAAATTATTATGGTAGATCCTAATACCTGACATTTCATTTATAATCTTTAGGAAAATTATAATATACTCTGATTCAAAATACTCGGTTTGCCGACGCAATGGGTCAGAAATTGGCAAATATTCATAGACCAGACGATGATGGCTCAAAATGAGGTGATAAAGATTGGGTTGCGTCGAAGATGCACTATTTTTCCCTGCACGAGCGGATGATTTCTGACTTGTAAGACGTACAAGATACTCTTCTAATACCTTGAATAACGACGAATTGTTCATGAAACTTGTTCTATGAAATGACTCGATAACAATCGACAAGGAAGAACTCGAAATCCACTCCGCAACACTAATCGAAGCACGTCCTGACAAGTAACTTAATACTGCTGCTATAGTTAGGTCGTACAAAAGTAGAAGTTGATGCTTCGAATCACAACGCGAAATTGAGACCATCTTATACTCCGAATCGACTATCTGAGAAATCTTTTCAGCATTGCTATCAAGGAAATAGAGCAGTTGTTCGTATTCTGTTGTTAAGTTCATAAGTTTAGATTCGTGGAAAGGCAAAGGTTGATGATGAAGCTTCATAAAAGGAAGGGAATAAATCATCATTGCTTGTTGCTTCAATGTAGACAAATGATTGCAGATATCCTGCCTAATCCGATCTAGTCCTGAGATAGTGCTTATCTGAATTATACCACCAAAGCCTGTTGTCGCTGACCTAGTAGCAGTGGTCATTGCTTCAAGGGAAGAATAACCGACATTAATATTCACTGGGATAAAGTTTTCAATGTAAGAAAGTTGAAAATAAACTTCGCGAAAATCCTTTAACTTTCTTAACTTCTTCAACGTCACAGGATATTCCAAAGTGGATTCAAACATGTTAACTGTGGCAGAATCCTTGGTGTATAGGGAAATAGGGAACTGGAATTGGTCGATAAAATTGTTTAACTCTGAAAGAGGATCAAGTATATCACTAATACTAACCAGTTGTGCAACACTCGATAATACCATCAACTCTTCTAGAATTGAAGAAGCCTTGAATTCATTACTTGTGTGATTTTCATGAGTAATCGCACTCAATACCAATTTGAAGAACATTTCAACAACTTTTCGATCTAAATCACTCCCAATAATGGATTGAACGATATTGATCGCAGTTTGAACATCCTTATTCTGAAATGAAGATGGAAGGATCTTCTTTTTTCTGAGAAAAGAATTAATTTGCAAGCTTAAAGGAAGTAGAATCATCTTCGAGGTCGAATAAGAGCGAGCAACTTGGCTCGCGGAAAAGGAAGCCGATGCTTGCGGCATTGTCATTTGAATTTGATGATCGAACTTCGCTTGGCTTAAAATAAAGAATTTTAAACTTTGCAGCAAAGCATCTACAAGAGTCACTTGCTTCCGATTGTGAATTCCATGAGAAAACGTTGAGAACGAAAGAGTTGCATAGATCAATCGATGCATTGATTGATCCATAGATCTCTTATCGAACAACTCTTTATCCCACGATATCTCGCCGTTATGAATGAAAGGAGGGAATCCGATGCTAAAAATTAAAACAAACATACGAATTATCCAATCACTCCAATCAATAGACTTTTCTTTGACACAGTCGATAAAGCAGGCTCTGCTCGGATGCGACTTATTAAACTGGATATACAAACTTTTTAAATGGAAATCTTGGTCTATCAGTGTTGGCAAAAGTAAAATCTTGATCTCTCCAGTCGCCATGTTTAAATACAATGAATCGGTACTTAGACAATTGATCGCTCCAAATTCTTTTCTAATATCTAATAAATATTGAATCGTCGTACTAATTAAATTGTTATAGTTGACTGCCTCGTGTGCAGTACCAGAACATTGAGATGATCCAGAAAGTAGATCGTGAACCAACTGAGTAAAGCTAACATAAGAAGGACTCCAACGAAATACTAATAGTGGCAGAGAAGCCTCCCCACGAAAGGATACTGAGATTGGAATCAACAAAGAGCTTAAAGTAGATATTTTAAGCTTTTCTTTGTATCGATGAAGCGAAGTTTTCCATGCGGTCAGGTTGAGGTCATCAGTTTGACGCCACACCATAAAGTAGTAGTCTTCTGTTGCGATCTTCTCCGCCACTTTTCGACAGGTACATATACTCATACTAATAGCAGGGAAATAGCTTGTGAGACCAAATTCAGAGACAACGTCAAATTGATCCTCCCCACCCATTGGTAGCAAAGAGCTACTGATTCTTGTCGACTGAAGCTCTTTAACCGCAACAATCTCTAGAGGTTGGATTCCAGTTGAAATCCGAGATGGCTTTTCCACATTAAGCTGTTTCAGCAAAACTTCTGAGACTGAGTTTAAAATACTTGCGTAACAATATTTTCTATCACTAACTTCATGTATCACTAACAATCTCTGCTTCGATAATACTCGGAAATCGCTCTCGTCGAGCCAGGATTCAAAACCAACAGATATTAACTTTTCAGGGATGAGGCGCTCTGTGTCAGTGAAAGCTGATACATCGTCATCCTCAAGAATAGAGAATAACTTTCGAATTGATAGATTGTTTCCAAGACGAGAAAAAATAGAAAGATCGAAATTAAAGGCTTGTGAATTATTAAACAGAGCAAAGGAGAGGTGGTGCAGTAATTGATGGACCTGCTTCTCATCGACCGGGATCTTTCCGTGGAAAAGTAGTATAATGACCAAATTGAATAGAGAATGATTCAACTTGGCAAAAAGGTGATAATTCTGGAGGACAGAAGCAACAAAGCGATACATCATTAAGTGAATTCCAGATTGTGCCCTTAAAAACACTAAGTCTTTTAACGATTTTGAGGTTTCGAATTCTTGCAATGTCAATAGTTTCAAACTTCTTCTTTCCTCATATATAGATTGTTTTAGCATGAATGTTTGGCGACTCCGCAGAGAAATAAACATATCATAATTTATGCGGGATTCGTGATATAGGTTCAAGCTGTCACGCACATTCGTTAAGAGAAAGATATTTCTGGAAAGAGACTGTTGTCTTAGCGCTGGAAGATTCTGCGGTGTATAACAGAAGCCACTTATAAGATTTCTTTGCAGCATGAACTTATTTCGCTTCAATAAGCTTGGTGTAATTGCTTTCTTGATCCTCTTAAAATTTGTCTCCAAAAAGGTTTCAGCTACATCAAAAATAAGGTATTTATTCTTCGTTTTCATTTTATTCAGATCATGCTGGGATAGTAATTTTCCTGCTGTCCTTGAAAACGTTGAACGAGCAGCTTCAATATTGTTGGGAGAAGTTGTAATTGCGCCATCTTGTTCCTTGTAAAGGACATATTTCACGGATTTAATCTGAAAGCGATGCTTGAATAAAACCTTCATCGGAGTGGTTTCCTTTGCGGAATGCTGCAAAATATCTGCAACTGACTGAAGTCGAATGAAATCAATAATATCAGTGGAAAATCCATTCGCTTCCATTGTTAACACCTTACCATTATTCAATTCAAATAAAAAACCACGATATAGAAGATCTTTGTTGGTTAGATCTGCTCGAATAGCATCTTTTGCCTGATCAAAATTTAGTTGCATGAATAATCGCCCTTGTAAGGTTGCTGTTTCGTTAGAAGTAATAACGGGGATCTTTGACAAACTTTCGCCGAATAAAATAGAAGGATGAATGCCCTCTAAAGGGCCATAATACAAGAGCTGAAGCTCATTCGATTCCTCAATCTTTATAGGCATCTTGGCTATTGCGATGAAATTAGCCGCATCACAAGTAATAACAATGTCTGGTTTGAAAAATTCAATGTGAGTAATCGAGTGATGACTGCAACACATCATTGATGGTAAATCAGATGCAACTTGCTGTTCATGGAAGCACAAATAAAAAAACTCAGTTATAGAAAGCCGTTTCTTTTCGTCGATTAGAACAGAATCAACGATTGCTGATACTTGATTTAAAGTGAAATTTCGACAAACGAATGTCATCTCATATAATTGCGAAGATAACGTCTGCCGGGAACATTTTTGAGAAAAGAAATTTCTCTTTGAGTGATTAGTCGCGATGTCATTGATAAAACCACTAAAACAGAAATCATAGAAAGCTACTTCCACACCAACCTCAATTTCAGCGTGAGGATCACTCCAAAGCGGAGGACCATGTGGCACTTTCTTTGGTTCATCGGAATGGCGCAATAATTGAATATTATCGATGCGTCTTATTTTCCCATTCCCAAACAATACATCAACTACACGCTGCTTAGCCGGATTTTCATGAGGCACTTTCCATGTTCGGATAATTTTACCTCGCTTCCAACGATAGTTAGAATGATTCTCAGAACGTGTTACTGACACAAACTTGTCGATAATTGTTGTATCGACATCGCTTCTCTTAGACGACCCGATAATAGCTGTCTCAGCAAAACTAGGTTCTGCATCAAATTTGCTCTTTCTCTTGCGAAGAAGATGTTGAATATCCCAAACAGTAACTGCCCCAGACTCAAACCCCGTGGCTAAAAGACCAACTTCATCAAAATAAAGGAAGGACGACATTGGCAGTTCTACAACTAATTTTATAAGTCGAAGAATTGAACCTGTCGCAAGATCGAGTATCTGAATATCATTACCAGCATAAGTTTTTGTAATAATTATTGATCGTTCCAAGCTGATCGAGAAGAAGGAGATCAAACCATCTCTTGCAGCAGTGTAATCACTTAGGTTAATCGGTGTACCACGATTTAAGGCAGCTAAAAGATCGCGACCCTTAGAATTTATTGGAATTGGTGATTTAACTCGATGCAATCTTGTTAAGGTAATTGGATCATAAAAGGCGATAGAATTCCCCAAAAGACTGCAATTGCACGCAATCAGACCACTTTTGCTATCGAAACTGACCAAGATGACAGGAAGAGAATATTCTCGAAAGAGTCGATGAAAGAATTGAAAACTCTTTGCTGATTCGATACTCAATGTGTCTAGATTCACGCTTTGTAAGAAACTATCAAAATTATCGAATCCTTCGGAAAATTCATGACATGTCCCTTCAAGAAAAAACACTCTCTTTGTGAGAATAGAATCGCCACTATTCAGATCGGAGAGAGTTAAACAGCCTTCATCATCTAAGAAATATACCAATCCAAGAGAATTGTTCGTAAAGACATTAATGATATTGGCCTTCGGGGGTGAAGTAGATCTAGATGGAGCTGCAACTGTTAGAATTTTCGGGTAATTGATCGAAGGTTTTCCATCATTTTTAAGATTCAATGAATTTATTAAACTGTAGTGATATCTAAGATTCAAGAATTGTCCAAAATCTACCGAATCTGCCAAATCTAGGTCAGATGGTGGATTTCCATCTAACATCATAAAACACTGGGACACCTTCTCACGATTCATTACAGTACCGTCCTCTTCTATCAAAGCTATGTCGTACAAAAGTAGGAGACGATACTGCTCAATTTGCAAATTCTGTGACGAGAAAAACGATTTGTAATAATCATATCGAGATTTAGCATAACGACCTGTCCAAAGAGCTAGAAACAAATTCCAATTTACAATAACTTCACCCAACAAAGATGCAAACATCACGATCAAATCTTCGATCGAGCCGCATTCGTATATAGATCGCGCTGCATCAAAGAAGCTATATATTTCAGTGTCACTCCGAATTTTCTTCAATGTATCTTCCAGCTGCAAAGAACCCTGCGTTGTTGAGTAGTTTATTAGCTTCAGAAAGATATCTACAAAGCTTAACATGTTTGGTGTATGGATACTTCTTTTGGTGGATCCATGTGGCTCAATATCGAGAGAAAAAGAGTGGGAATGAAACCCTACTATACGTTGATAAGAACATCTCAGAAACTGTTCGCTGAAGATTGAATTTCGCTGGAGATTAAATAGATTAGATTCTCGTCTCTCTGAATTGTACTTTCTTCTTGACTTGACAGCAATGTTAATAGCAGCATCAACTATCTCAGTTCTCACCAAAGTTTCCATAAAAAGTTGAACAGCAAGCTTCTGCGCCTTCTGTTGTATATTATTCTTATTAGAATAGATATAAATGGTGCTCCCAGATGAAAGGCGATGCGTAATAGGATGCTCAGTGATAATGCTTCCTAGAGCTTTTATTCGATTCACTTCCATGCGGTCACCGGATCCATAAACAACTACCATTCCCGACTTGAGCCCTTTATTACTCTCGACTTCGAGGAGGCTTGCTCCAGCTTCCGCAGGGCGTATTAAACGGGTTTCAATAAACTTATCACCCAACACTTGAACAAAAGGAGGAGTAGAGCTTTCTTTGATCTTCCCTTGAACAGGTTCCGCTTTTTCCTGCGGCTTTACAGACCAATTGATTGGATTGCCTTCTTGTCTTTTCTCCTTCAAATGTTGGACCTCTTTCTTTAAATTGCGGATTACGCCTTGCTGTTGCTTCAACGACTGCATCATAACACGATCTTGTTTTGCTTGGTCTTGTTGTGTCCTCTTCTTTTCCTGCACCGCTAAAGGAATTGCTTGCGTCTGCACTGCAGATGTTTTGAGGTGTTCTTTACTCTTAGCATTTGAGTGGCTCATCTTTTCTTGATTCATGCGTGTTAAAGCAGTTTCAACTTCAGCTTTCCGCGCAAAAATGATACTTAAATCGGTATCAATGGGCAGAATTAGATTACTGTCATCTGCACTTTGAAACCCAAAATAATGTAAAAGCTGAATTCCAAAATTTGCTTCCATTAGTCTACAGCAAAAACCTATTAGCCAAAAGCAAATTCGGAGATGGGCATAGCTTACTTCTTATAAAAGAGTTCATTCTGAAGGTTGACTTTATAGTATAGCAAAGACTTGGGATGCTTCAAAATATCAGTTAAAATGTTGTCCATCAACTGTAAATAATCTGATGTCAGTTTTTTATCTTCAAAACATAGTTTAGTTAGTACAGCTGGGACTGAAATCGTAGAATATTAGAAAACATTAAATTATATATAAATAAGCTTACCATAGACAGGATCAGATAGAGAAGGATCAATCAACAAAGAACAAAACGTTTGAATGGCATTATAACTCTCCTGTAATGATTGTAACTGAGAATCAGTCAGATTTCCTGAAGAACTACCATATATGAATTTTAATGGTTGATTTTGATGATTTATGAATCCCATTGCAAGGTAAATATCTTGAATCTTTTCAGCCGCAACTCCACTTATATCACTCATATTTATGCTGACTACATGAGACGCAACGAGATTCGGGCTCCGCAAGACTTTGAGGATATTCTCTAGAATAGTATCTGTCATAAGCGTCGTCAGTTGAATAGAAGTTGTAAGACGTAAATATCCGAGCGAATAAATTAAGGGATTGTAGACATGCAAGCTGTCCTTTGAATGGTTGTCATACTGCAGTAGATAGCTCGACAAGAATTCTTCTGCCGATAACTTTCCATCCTGGTCAAGATCACGAGTACTAATCCATTCTTTAGCTTGGTGCCGATTTCTAAATATTCCATATTCACGAAAATGGGCAATTAAGTCTTGTTCTGATATAAAGCCGTCTTTGTCTTTATCCATACAATTGAAAATTTTCATCAAAATATCTCCCACACCCTTGTGAGATTTCGAGTTTTTCCCGTCCACAGCCTTGGACATCGTCTTTACAGGCGGTTTAGAACTACGTTTAGTTGAGTCTTTATTAAATGTCTTCCCTTCAGCCACTTTCGCCTTGATTTTTGTTGTTTCCAAAAACGCTGCGTCGACAACCTCTATTCAACGTAACATATTACAAAAGTTTTGTTAACTACTTCGAATCGGCATACCTGTTTCCAACAATTCGATTCCATTTTCTAGTTCAACTTTTCGTCGAAGTAGAAATCGACGATTTTCGTTATCTAAAAGCGGAGAATTTCCAGAATTCCCATCTAAGTTAGCACTGTTAAACAAATAGAGATTATCTTGATGATTTTGAAATCCAATGGCATTCATAAGTTTCTCACTCCCAACAATATATCCAAGACGTTTCTGGAAAATTTTATTCTCGATTTTCACACGAAACTTCGAATAGTCATTCGGGTTTTGCAGCATATTTAAAATCATTTGATGCAAAGTCTCCAATGCTAAGATTAACTGCTTAGCTGAATACTGCTTTCGCATAGTCGCTACAAGATCCCGAATAGCCACGCCTCCCAAGTTGCGTTCTTGCTGCTCATTAATTTCCTTCAAAAGATGGCGGATTTTGTCTAAATCCCGCGATGATAAGGAAGAGTGAGCAGCAACCGGGTTTCCCCAATAGACAAATGTCTTTTGGCTTAAAACATCGAAAGATGGCTCAGAAAATCCCAAAATGTGTAACAATTTATCTCCACCTTGAAGATTTAAAACTAGATTCCCTAGTTTTTCATTTTCAAAGTTGAGCTTGCGAAACTTCGGATCAGTTGGGTGTTGCTGCATCCTTTGCAAGATTTCTGCGAGAAATATCAAAGCATTATTAGTATTACTAATGCTGTTAAAGGTTGTAAGGAAAGAAACAACTTCTTCAAGAGTTAAGTTGCGATCAGCGTATTCCTCGATCAATGTGCCAAACTTCTCAAAGACTTCCAAAATATTTAACATCGACTCACCACGTGCGTTGAGAAGTTGGTCAAATTTTTGCTGAATAGACTTCATGTCAATATTTGCCATCTTAAAGGCAGATCTGACTTCAGAAACTGAAATTACTCCGATTCCGTTGGTGTCCACTCTTTCAAAGTTCTCAATAATTTTGTTAATCATTTTAACAAGAACTTCGCTTCGACCAGAAGCAAGCTTTTTCGCAAGTGCAGCGTAATTTACATCATTAGCAATCCATTCCGTTTGTTGCGCCAATGACATAGCAAGAACTGCTAATGGAACCGAGGCACTTGTATCGGTTTTGTTACCAGTCAAATGAGTAAAATGCTGGAAGATTTCAACGAATTTATTCAGTGATAAGTTGCTGCCTTTGAGATCATCGACCTTCAAGTATGCACACAACTGCTGGGTTGAGGTTTTCACATTGAAGAATCTCAGAGATTCAGGAAGCAAAATTCCAGGCATGATCAAACGCCCATTTCCATCCTTTTGGCTGTTTTGAAGGAAAACCCGTTCTAAAGCACCAGATATAACCTTTCCAAACTTTTTATCAAGTTCTAAAGTTGCTGCTTCCGCACCAATTCCCTCCGCTTTCGACGAAAATGGATAAAATAGACCTGCGTACGTGAGCAAAAACTCGAAGAAATTCCATTCTTGCTTCCAATTTCTATCTGGAAAGTTCTCTTCGACAAATGACTGTATCTCTCTTGCGCTCAAGACACCACCTATCATTTGAAAAGCCTTTACAAAATCGTTGTAACTCCAACCTTTTGTGGGAATACATTGATCGAAAATCCCTTTAAATTTTTTGAATGTTTTTCTTCCCAAAATCTTGCAAAAATAGGAATACTCGGTCTCTATACCATCTGTTCCTTCATTTCCATCAAAATTATATTTCGCCATAAGCAACAAACAATTAATCAAATTATGATATCTCAATTCAACAGGTTGGTCTTTCTGCGCTTTATATGAAAGGTAACGGACAGGGATTTGGCGGCAAAGTAAACCGTTGAACAACTCTACATCGCAAGACTCATCCTTGTGGCAGTTCAAAACAAAGCCAGGAAGAGCGACAGATTGAGCTATTGGCTTTGACATGGCAGAAGATTTGTAAAAGCTGCAATAGACCAAACTCCCCAAAGGAAAAGGAGGAAGAAGTCGAATATCCTTCGCGAGTACATGAGAATCAGCAGTTCCGTCAGAGAGACGGATAACGTCATAGGTACCATCCAGGCGAGCAAGCTTAACTCGACCAGGATACCAACGAGAGGTTACAGAGTCAAAGACTTCAACACTTTGATGTTCAGTAAAACGGGGTTTAGGAGAACGACTGCGAGAGAACTGACGCTGACGAGGGTTTATAGACTTGACCCATTCCTCCTTCACTCTTGTCTCTGTCTCTCCATCATCGTAGTCGATATCAAAGGTTCCATCCAATCGCACGGCCTTGATTCGTCCTGGATAATACTTTCCCCGACCTCGATAGTTCGCCTCTACCTTCGCTCCTTCTTCCAGCTTAGGCTTGCGACCAGGACTGCGACTTCGACTGCGACCTCCTCTACTACCTCCTCCGTCCAACAGCTTCACCCATTCCTCCTTCACTCTTGTCTCTGTCTCTCCATCATCGTAGTCGATATCAAAGGTTCCATCCAATCGCACGGC